>JAUCMT010000150.1:410351-422108 GCA_032357475.1 Enteromius thamalakanensis | reverse complement strand
ATTCTTTGAAAATCATTAACAAAAAATGAAGCATATTTGAAGAGTATGTTAAATTCGTGCGACTGAGTTAATTTTTTTCATTTTCATTGTGTTTTTCTTCTTTTGCAGGGGCATATTTTTGATCGTTTCTTGGAAAGTTACGTTAATTTTTATTGGCACAGAAATAATTCCATACACTAACTGCATTGTTTTTTTTTCAGAAAAGAGAAATAAAACGAATTATCGTTTCCCCGTTACAACGCTGTTATCGTTACTTACAATAAAATTGGCTGTTACTATCATTTATTACAATATTATTAGAATTTGAATCTGAATGGATGCACAGTGTCGCTATATTTGATGTACCATAAGCTCCGTGAAGGAGCGCGGGTCGCCATTGCTTTGTCTATACAGATCAAGAGAGTCTTACACAACATGCTGAATTGACGCACTACATGTAAACGATAATCATTCTTGCATTTTCCAGTCAAAATAACGGATCAAAAGAACCGCCGGTTTCTCTGGTCCTGGGCGGGACTAATGCACTAATGACAATCTCATTGGTCGGAGCTCACCTATTATTGTCCCAGTTTTGATTCCAGCAAATCAACTAGAGGGAATGCAGACAGTGTGATTAATATTCATGAACCCATCTGCTCATTAATCCGTAGTGCATTTTATATTGTTATTAGTAGTAGAAGTCGTAGTAGTTTTGTTATCTTAGAATTTATTTTTTTATAGAAGCACTAATTCAGTCAGCATTACAAATATGCATTCATACTTGGTAATTCTGCTCATCATCATATAATGCTTAATTATCATAATTCTTGACTCACTGTTGCTATATGTCAGTAGATAAATAGTGTAGATGAATGTACAATGTTTTATAATAATTATTATATTTAGTGTCTATTTCATTCATTTAACATTTAATATTGGGGGCATCCAAGTTTTCTTTAAGTAACGCAACAGTTACTTTCCCTGGTAATTAGTTACTTTTATAATGATGTAACTAATAATGTAATTATTTTTTTTAAAGTAACGTGCCCGTCACTGTATATAAAGGGGTCAAATATGAAAAAGGTTAGAAGCATAAATACAGTACGTCAATTACTGCTTTAAACTGTTGTTGATCAATAGTTATAAAGTAATGCATTACTCCCTAAAACAGTAACTTACTGCTTTTTAGGAATGTGTTACATTACTTTTTTTGTTTTATTTATGGTTGAATTGCATCAGTGAAGGTTAGCAGCAAATACTTAATAAACACAGTTAATGAACTGGGAATAAATACATGAGGATATTTGTGTACACCCATTTAATTACTGTAGTAGCTCGGCTTTCTATTCTAAGCTTGTTTTTATTCATTTTTTTGTGAATGAGATGATTAATGATAATGAAAAACATGCCTGTTTTGTAAGACTTTGTACATTTTAGTTGACTGTGTTCCTTCTGACAAAGGCTCTGTCCTCTTCCCGCAGGTATCTGTGTGACTACACGTACTACATGTCTCTGTTCCTGGGCGAGGGCAGATCTGCGTTTGTGCACGTTCCTCCCCTCGGGAAGCCCTACAGCGCAGAGCAGCTCGCTCGGGCCCTCAGGGCCGTCATCCTGGAGATGCTTGAACTGATGGAGCACAACAAGGGAAAGAAAAGCTGTCTGCACAACCAATGAGAGCGCAGACCAAGTCTCGTACGCACTTCTGTAGTGCCGCTTTGGATTCGAGAGATCATGCACATTTGAAGATATCGTTGTCTTAAAATTTGTGCTACATACTAGGATCAATCCGCTGATTGTGTGCTCAATTCTGCGGCTGGGTTCAAATAGTCAAGAAAGCACTTTAATGGGGTATACTTGAAACATGCAGAGATTTGGTATTATGCATAAAAAAGACTTGGAAGTGCCGTTCTGATCTGAAAACTCTACTTAAACATAGATATTTTTAAACTGTTAAAAAAGTTTTTTTGAACAGTCAAGGCAGAATTTCTGCAGTATTAAGTCATTTAAATCAGGATTATTATAATTAACTAAAATCGTATTTTTTTTTTCTCAATAATGAAAATAGCCAGAGCATGGCATTAACCAAAAGCAAAATTAAAATTTAAATGAATAAAACATTTTGTTAATTGACATTAAATTAATGTTGACTAGGAAAGAATAACAGTTATATATGTAACTGTAATACAAAAAAAAACTAAATTACTACAGCCTTAACTAAAATAGAATAAAAAATAATGGAATAAAAATATATATAGATAGATAGATAAATATAAATATAAAATATTAAACTTAAAACTTTTAATAATATGAAATTTTAATAAAAACTAAATTACTGAAATTTTAACTTTAAAAACAGAAATATAACCAAAACTTATTTTAAATAAAAATATAAAATCTAAAACAAAAATAGAAAAATATACAAGGAACTAATTGATAATATTAATCAAAACTAATAATATCTTAATGATAATAAAATAATTCAGTTTCAAACATGACTCTATCATCTGCAGCTTTCAATTATACCCAAACACACACTGGACAGTTTATTTTCTCTCAGACTGAAGAGCGGGAGCAAAGGGTGATATTGTGGGGAAGACCTGAAATTATGACGGAATAAAAGCTGTTATCTGCCTGCAGGACAGTGATAAACGAGATAATAACCATGTCTGTCTGGTTATTAAAGTGCCAATGTGAGTACACAGACTTTAGGATATAAGCATCAAACCGGGTTTCAAGCCATTCGCGTACAGGGTCCCACATTAAACATAAAGACACGTGAACCTGATGCCTTTTGAGTGATTAAGGTCTAATTCTGTCCACACTGTTAAGACAACAAAGGTTCAGTTTTTATTCTTGTTAATTGAATGAAATGTGAAATCGTGAGATGATTGTAAGGTGATCTTGTCTTCTCTCAGTGGACATTACTCAAGATTTTCTTTTTACATTTCTTTCATACTCTTTGCAAAATGCTGGATATTATATTATATTACACCATCATTTCTCAGTCAATTGTATGATATAATATGCATATGACTTGGTTAATTATCCTTAACTTGTTTTTCTATGTTTTTTTACTGGAATCTGTCATCGATCACAAACACAGTGAACCAAACTGATAATGCTGTGAATCTAATTCTTTTTAATGTTGCTGTTAACTTTAGCATTTCTTTGTTTCCATTAATCCATTTTATTGTATTAAATGTTCTGACATCTATGGCAGTGGTGATTATTATGTATACATTAATATTCCCACATTAGTGTGGATACTTTTGTTCTTTCTCTTTACAGTATGTTGTGTCTCCTTATTTGCCACATTTCTTTTATACAAATTGTAGCTCTCAATAAATGATTTCTGCCTTTTTTTAAGTGTATTTATTCCAAATTGTTTTAATTATATAAACTGTACTATATAAAATAATATATGAGTATGTGATACAAAGGATCATTAGCGGGACTTTTTATTTTTCATTTTCTGATTCAATTCTAAGTAAAGTTCCAATAATATTATCACAATAAATCATTAATACTTTAATAATCTTCAAATGCAGTAAGCTTGATACTTAAGGTTTTTCACTGGTTTTGTTAATTTTTTGTCTGTTGAACACAGATAAAAATACACATATTCTATAATCATAAATGAGGCCTTGAAAAATTAATGCATAATAATTAATGCTTTCAAACAATTAAACGTGATTTATCACATCCAAAATAAAAGTCTTTGTTTACATAATATATGTATGTGTTCTGTGTGTATTTATTACGTATGTATAAACACACACATGCATACCGTTCGGTCAGTATTTGATCACCCTGTGATTTTGCAAGTTCTCTTACTTAGAAATCATGCGGGGTCTACAATTTTCAGCATAGCTGCATTTCAACTGTGAGAGACACAATCTAAAAAAAATAAGACTATCAGTAATACAGTAAGACGGCATGGTTTCAAATCTTGCATCGCACAGAAGGTTCTCCTGCTTAAGTCAGCCCATGTCCAGACCCGTCTGACGTTTGCCAGGGACCATCTGGATGATCCAGAGGAGTTATGGAAGAAAGTCCTGTGGTCAGATGAGACCAAAGTAGAACTTTTTGGTCTTAACTCCATTCACCGTGTTTGGAGGAAGAAGAATGATGAGTGATGAATGATGAGGCCTTGATGAGGCCTTGAAGCATCATGCTCTGGGGGTGTTTTTCTGCGCAGGGGACGGGACGACTGCACTGTATTAAGGAGAGGATGAACTGGGCCATTTATTGTGACATATTGGGCAAAAACCTCCTTCCGTCAGTCAGAGCATTAAAGATGGGTTAAACATGACAATGACCCAAAGCACACAGCCAGGTAAACCAAGCATTGGCTCCTAAGAAGCATATCAAGGTTTTGGAGTGTCTTAGCCAGTCTCCAGACCTAAATCCAATTGAAAATCTTTGGAGGGAGCTGAAACTCTGTGATGCTCAGCGACAGCCCTGAAACCTGACAGATCTAGAGAAGACCTGTATGGAGGAGTGTGTGCAAACCTGGTGAAGAACCACAGGAACCGTTTGACCTTTACGGTTTTTGAATACTAAAGTTTTTTGACTCGAGTGATCAAATACTTATTGGACATAGTAATTCCCAAATAAATTGTAAAAAAAAAATCATACAATGTGATTTCTGGATTTTCTTTTTTTAGATTGTGTCTCTCACAGTGGAAATGCACCTGTGCTGAAATTTATAGACCCCTCCATGATTTCTAAATAAGAGAGCTTGCAAAATCACGGACGTGAGGTCAAATACTTATTGACCTTGCTGTATATTTTGAAAATATTTACAAAAAAATTATATTAAAAAGAAATATATTTAATAAATAAATATAATATTTTTCTGAAATATATAAATACATTTTGTGTGTATTTAAATATACACAGCACACATATATTATGTAAAGAATAACTTATATATCATTATAATATACTATTGATATTATATCTCATATACTTACATCATACATCATCATAATAAATCATACGGAAGCTTTTCAATGTTTTTCCAAAGCTTCCAGTAAATTATATTGACGCATGGTTTGTTAGGATAGGACAATATTTGACTGAAAAACAGCTATCTGAAAATCTGGAATGTGAGGGTGCTAATAATAATAATAAAAGTTTTCCAAATGAAGTTCTTAGCAATGCATATTACAAAATCTAAAAAATATCTTCATGGAACATGATCTGAATATCTTCATGATTTTTTTGGCATAAAAGAAAACCACATTCAATGTTTTGTTGGTTATTGCTACAAATATTCCCGTGCTGCTTATGACTGCTTTTGTGCTCCAGGCTCAAATATTGTTTTTATTTTTAGCTTAACTTTTGCGAACCAAAATCGGCTTATTTGGGCTAAATATTTTTTACGCAATTCATATAATATTTCAGTAGAGCTTAAATTCTATTTGCAAATGATATGGCATTAACATAAGCTCTATAATGGACTCTGTTTTCCAGACAGGAATATATTTACAAAGCAAAACAGCCCTTTTCATGCAGAACAGCGAACGTGTGTAGACGTCATCGCCCCGTGCGCTCTACGTCGGTTGCGCTTGCTCGTGACGTCACCGCGCTCGAGTGGGAGTCGAATCTTCTCCGGAATCGTTTGCTTTCATTTCTGCACGAGCCCGTCGCGCGCCGTTTCCTTCTCTTGCCTTCGAACCAAAACAAACGTCGCCCGACGCGCTTCGGTCGCTCGTTTCCCCGCACCGCTGAGGGACTATTCGGTGTTTTCTGTGAAAAGGCGGCTAGCAAAGCCAGAAAAAGATGAGTGTGGAGGCGTACGGGCCGAGCTCGCAGACGCTCACCTTCCTGGACACGGAGGAAGCGGAGCTGCTCGGGGCCGACACGCAGGGCTCCGAGTTCGAGTTCACCGACTTCACGCTGCCCAGCCAGACCCAAACTCAGGGCCAGACCCAGAGTCAACTCGACAACCAGGTATAAACACACAATCTAGCGTTCTGTCAGGCGGCCCTCAACGCGTTTGAGTCCAAATATGGCGAGCTATCAGGCGTTAGCCGCGCGGTAGCGTTAGCAACGACAGAGCAGGCCGCCAGAAAGAGAGAGAGTTGTCAGAGGGACTTTTGTGAACTACAATAGTGTACAAATGCTAATGTAATTGGCTAATAAATTAAACGACGTATGGTAGCTCTTATGTTGCTATCGATTGTGATACACGTTACGTCAAATAGCTTGTTTTGGTTGGTTAGCTGTAGATCTCAGGTGTATTTGCGTACTTTCAGAGGGACTTTTGTGAACCACGTTAGTGTCTTGTTAAATTTAATGTGCTAACAAATACACTGGCTCTAATATTATGATTGATGATGGATGAGTTACGTCAAATAGCTTGTTTTGGTTGGTTAGCTACAGATCTCAGGTGTATTTGCTTGCTTTCAGAGGGACTTTTGTCGGTGTTAATAATAAACTCATTTTCTCATGGTATTAAACGGCATGCTGTAGAAGCTTATTCTCAGAGATGTGGTTTTATTAAAGATAGCCTGTGTTAGCTGCAGCTGACAGGTGTGTTTTGTTTACTATGTTGATGTTATAATGATGTGATGTGGAGGTGTGGAGATATTTATTTACTTTTTTGGTGTTATAATAACATGAATCTTGTTTAATGCTTATCACGTGATATTGTTTTTCACATGTTTATCTCACATTTGTGGTTTAGTAGGGATTTATGGAAGTACATCTATTTTTTCTTTTTAAAGAGAATTTATGATTTAGGATGATTTCTTATGTTGTATGGTAATTATAACTTGCAGGTGATTTGGCATGTTTAAATGAACATTATTTTATGAAATCGTTATGTTTGCTTTAATAATAAGGTGTGTTTTTTCTGTACTTGATTTAACTTCGTATCTCCTTGTGTACGTTGCAGATGTGTGTTTTGAGTGTGCACTGGATTGAATCTCCTGTTTTCACGCTTGTACAATTTGAGATTTTTGTAGAAATGGGGTTGTTAAGGTGAAATATTTTGTGTTTAGGTGAACGGGCCTGATGGCATTCTGCCCAACGGAGAGGATGTAGTGGTGAAGACAAGCCAGCTTCTGGCCGAGCTGAACTTTGAGGAGGACGAGGAAGATACTTACTACACTAAAGATCTGCCGGTGCATGCCTGCAGGTACGGATGACACACCTGCCCTGATCTCTCACACTGTAATGATCTGTCTTGCTGTGAGAGAGCTAAAATAATGCACGATTCTCTGAAATGGTTACCTCTGGTTGGTCACTCACAGTATTATTTGTGTAATGACACTGTGCTGAAAAAAAAATCAGTTGTCCCATGCACGCTATATTTATGTAAAAGGTGATGCGTGGCCCCTCTGATTGTACATGCTTGATGTAGGTGTTTTGGTTTTTCAGATTTTGGGTTATAATTTATATGATTTTGCAAAGGAAAGAATATATTTTCGGTCATTATTTGCACCAAATTTATTAGGTTTTTAATCCTATCAAATGTTTTAGTTGGTAAGATTTTTATTTTAAAGAAATTAATATTTTTATTTCTTGAGGATGCATTAAAATGTTCAAAAGTAATGCTACATCTACATGCTTTTATAATGATACAAAAGATTCATGTTTCATGTATTTGGATTTAAAATATTTAATATATATATATATATACATTTGGTTATGATCAAATCAAATATTTTGAACTTTCTATTCATGAAAGATTCCTTAAAAATTATGTATCATGTTTCCAATAAAATATGAAGCGGCACAACTGTTTTCAGCATTGGTAACAATCTGAAATGTTTCTTGGTCAGTGTATTATAATGATTTCTGATAAATCACATTACACTAAAGTCTGGATTAATAATGCTGAAAATCTTTTCATCACAGAAATACATTTTAAAATGTGGCCTTAAGTAGCAAAAACATTAAGAAATCACATAAGACTCAAAGTTTTCAGTGTTGTTGAGTGGAAGTATTATGATTTTGTGGACTGGTTCTTGTTTTGTGTGTTTGCAGCTACTGTGGCATCCATGATCCAGCATGTGTGGTTTATTGCAACACCAGCAAGAAATGGTTTTGCAACGGCCGCGGCAACACCTCTGGCAGGTCAGTCCACCATTTATTTTGTTAGCCAAAGCGTTGTTCAAACTTAAAAAAATGCTGATTTTTGTCACATTTGTTTTCTCAGTCATATTGTGAACCATTTGGTGAGGGCCAAATGTAAGGAGGTGACTCTGCATAAGGACGGACCGCTGGGAGAGACTGTTCTGGAGTGCTATAACTGCGGCTGCCGTAACGTCTTCCTGCTCGGTTTCATCCCGGCTAAAGCTGACTCTGTTGTGGTGCTTCTGTGCAGGTGAAGCATGTCATTCTGACACACAAACTTAAGTTCAGTAATTATGAGAAAAGTTCAGCTTTTGTTATTTACTGATGTTTTTAGGCATTAGTAAATAAAGGGGGAGTTAGTCTTTGGTTTCAGTAATTTAAAAAACTCTCAATGCTTTTCTACCTGCTAGATTTCCTCTTTATTGTTTGCGCATGATACCATCTATATTTACAAGATTGATTTAAGGCTTTTAGACTCTGTTATGGGACATGCTTACTGGAAACATGAAATGGGAAAGTCCCCATGTATTTTCATTGTTACCTGATATAACTGGGCGTGAGTGTAAGGAACTGTACTTCATTAACCTGTTGTGCTAACGTAATTGCTTTTAATGTGTTTATGATTGCATATTTATACACAAATGCATAATTGTTTTTGTAATTTTTATAAAGATTTTATTTCCCTAAAATATATAAAATATTCTTATTAAATTGCAAAAAAAATAGTTTATTTGTATTAATACATACACTTAATAAGTAAATGATACATGTACTATATTTCAATGTAAATATCGTATTCAGTGTAATCATAAAGTATCCTTTACAGTATGAACACAAACAATTGCCTGTTTTTTTTCTTTACAAAAAACCCCAAAAATAAATAGAGATAAATGAACAATAATGTTAATAAAAAATATAAAAAATGGAATTAAATAATGTGTGTTTATATATGTATGATTTTATATATATGTATGTATATATATGTATATATGTGTGTATATATATATATATATATATATATATATATGGAAATAGAAATTGAAAATAGAATGGAAATAGTAACTTTATACATCCAGGGAGAGAATGTGTCCATTTAAAATAAACTGAAATGACTTTCATTAAAGTCATCATTATATATATTGATCTGCTCTTTTTATTTTTTTTTTTACATGTAGCAACAAAATCAGACCTTCTTTTTGATATAAATTCAACCTATTTCCTCCATTTCGCAAGAAGTCTATTTATTTATTTATATATTTTTTAAAATGTTTTTTTATACATTTCAAAAGACAGAACAATACAAAAACTTTAAAAACAGGATAACAACAACAAAAACAAACTTAAATATTTAGCAATGAACAAATACATCAAATTATATTTTCCAAATAAAAATAAGATTAAATAAATGTAATAACCTAAATAGTATGTTGCTCAAGCTGTACAATTTATTTATTTATTTATTTTTTTTAGAGTTTAGTGTAAGTCTAATCACACCACTTAAAGCTGTGACACACTGAAAATCGTTTTATTTGGTGCTGATTTTATCAGAAGCTGTCAACCATTGCTTATCAAGCGTGTGCACTCCCTCCGTCTCATGGGTGTGTGTTTGTTTGTGTGTTTAGGCAGCCGTGTGCCAGTCAGAGCAGTCTAAAGGACATTAATTGGGACAGCTCTCAGTGGCAGCCCCTGATCCAGGACCGCTGCTTTTTGTCCTGGCTGGTGAAGATCCCGTCTGAGCAGGAGCAGCTGAGGGCCCGTCAGATCACAGCACAGCAGATCAATAAACTCGAGGAGCTCTGGAAGGTACAGGGATTTACTGCTTCATTAGAAATAATAATAATAAAGCACTTTCTATTGTTGTATGACTGTATGTTCTGTTATGTTTGCAGGAAAACCCAACAGCGACCCTGGAAGATTTGGAGAAGCCTGGAGTGGATGAGGAACCTCAGCACGTTCTGCTGCGATATGAAGATGCCTATCAGTACCAGAACATTTTTGGTCCGCTGGTCAAATTAGAGGCTGACTATGACAAGAAACTCAAAGAGTCCCAAGTATGAATACCTTTGTGCTTCCTGTGGATAAACTAGCCATAAATGTTGCAATAGTACTGAGATGATGACAATAATGATGATGAATTATAATTTTTTTCAATTATTTAAATTATTATTAACAATTATTTTCAGCCAAGAACCAGACCAACCAACTCTGAAGTGAATATATTAGCATTACGACATTTAATTAAAGCCTACTACAGTCAAATTTCCTATCAGATGAAATTCCACATGTGTCTAAAAAGTATATTTATAAGTTATATTTTGATTCCTGTTTTATCTCAATGAATTTTTTAGCCCCATTTCTTTATTTTTAATTGCAATTAATTAATCTGGTTAGATGATTATACAGGTTTGATTGAACTGCCCTTGTATATGAGTTTCTTTTCTCTTAAAAGTGTAAAGTCCAAATACAGAATCAGATTTAATGCGTCAGATGTTAATATTTTTTCTGCTTGCTTGTGTCCTGTCTTTTTCCTTCAGACTCAAGACAATATAACAGTGAGGTGGGATTTGGGACTGAATAAAAAGCGGATAGCTTATTTCACTCTGCCCAAGACGGATTCAGGTGGTAATATTTACTTTCAACATCTTCTGTGTCTACCAGTGGTTCATATCCATCCCATCCCTAACACCGTGTCCCATGCATCCCTCATCGATGTGTGCACGGACTTGAGTGTGTGTGTACACGTGCGCGAGTGTGTGTGCGCGCATGTGTGTTTGTGGTGCTGTATTGATGTATGTGATGGATATATAGCTCTATTATTGTTATTAGAGCAAAAATATGTAGAATGTGTTCTCTCTGACTACGTTTTCTCTGTTTGGGTGATGTTTATCAGACATGCGGCTGATGCAAGGAGACGAGATCTGTCTGCGCTATAAAGGAGACATGGCTCCACTGTGGAAAGGGATCGGACATGTTATCAAAGTCCCAGACAGTATCCTTTCAGCAAAGATCAAACTCCCTTTTTGTCACACAATGATGGCTATTATTTTCTCCTGATAATGTGCTTAGGCATGCGCTGCTAACACTAAGGATTAATGACTTGACAGGCAACCACCCAGAACACCATAGCAACATAATTGCAACCTCTGTAGAGCAAAACTCATGCAGGACACTTGCGTCGTGACCATAAGTTTTGTAGGCACTCGTCGTATCAGCAGAACGTCAGTAGCGTGTCCTTACAGTGCTGTTACAGGGCGGCATATTATATTGTTAAGTCCTTAACCGAGATTCTCTCAGATTATGGAGATGAAATTGCCATCGAGCTGCGCAGCAGTGCTGGTGCACCTGTGGAGGTGCCGCATAACTTCCAGGTGGACTTTGTCTGGAAGTCGACATCTTTTGACCGGTTAGTCCTACTATCACTTACGCATGCATATTACTAGAATGTTAGACATTTCTTAGTGCTAATTAAACTCATATTAAAGCCTTATTCTACATCCCTAATCCTACCCAATACCTAAACTCAACTCCGATAGATGGAGGGTGGTGCTTCAGTTCAAAACAAAACATGACAACTTAAACATCAGTTGAGGACTGAAACTGCGCTTTTTAAACAAGAATATCCAGGCTGTACTACTGCTGTCAGCGATATGAGTACTTGAAATTAACATGTTTTCTTAATGCCTGTTGAAC
>JAUCMT010000150.1:338383-351800 GCA_032357475.1 Enteromius thamalakanensis | reverse complement strand
TACATAATCTTTTTGTGTGCTGTGTATATTTATTATGCATATATAAATACACACACATGCATGTATATATTTAAGAAAAATATGTTATGTTTATATTTTAAATATATATAAAATAAATTATATGAATATATAAATATATACATGTAAATACATCTACATCTACTTTTCAGTATATGTAAAGTGTGTGTGTTTACTTATACATAGTAAATAAACACAGTACATACATATTTGATTTATATATATATATATTAACGAATTATAACATAGTTATACAAAAATTAATTTTGTATAATTTGCAAAAGCACACAAAAAAATACTAAAACTAAAATTAAAATTTGCAAATAAAAGTAAAACTAACTGAAATAAATGATTGAAGTTATATCTGTGCATTTTCAGTTGTGAAACCACATGAAAATCCAAATGACTCTGAAGCATGTGTCATGAAGCCAAAACAAAACATAAAGGTCACTGTGACCGGTGACCCAGCAACAGGTGTGACTTCAGCAGGAAACAGCAGTGAAATCATTAGCGTGTGTGGATTTTTCTGGCTGTGTTAGACTCATTGTTTCTGAGCATGACAGCATGATTTGGCGGCTGGGATTGTTTACCTCCAGCAGGAAGTCAGAGGAGTCGTGGACGAGCATCACCAGAGTCCCGATACGAATGTAGTTAGAGCAGTACGAGAAACCCAGCAAGAAGATGGTGGCGAAGTGATGAACGATCTGTTCTTTGAAATCCTGAGGGACAAAAGAAGTTCAGTAACTGATATAATAGTGGGCGGCACTGACAGGAAATGAAACCCGAAACCAATCCGTTTAGACAATAGATGATGCTAACATACTCCAGGAAGAAAACCACACACCAAACCTCTTTAATATCTCAATCCTTGTAGCTTTTAAAGAAAACGTTTACACAAAAATGCAAATTTGCTTAAAAATTTACTCTCCTTCAGGACTTGCTCACCAATGTTTCCTCTGCAGTGAATGGGTGCCGTCAGAAATAATGAGAGCTGATAAAAACATTGCAATAATCCACAGCACTCCAGTCCATCAGTTAACATCTGGAGAAGACAGAAGATGAGCGTTTGTCAGAAACAAACTCTCACTTCCAGCTAAAATGAGTTCATCATTCATAAAAAGGCTTCCTCCAGTGAAAAAGAGTTGTCTCTCAAAATCCATCCACATGTTTGTTTATACAGCTTGGTGCTTGATCTGTGCAGATTTCTCTCCTGATTTAGACAATTATGGTAATTATGCATTTTGGACTCGTATTTTAGCCAGAAGCAATAGTTCGAAGTTAAAAAAAATCTTAAGGATCTTCTCCGGATGTTAACTGATGGACTGGAGTCGTGGGTTGATGTTTTTATCAGCTGTTTGGACTCTCATTCTGACGGCACCCATTCACTGCAGAACGTTGCTGAGGCACTGATGCAATGCTGCATTTCTACAAAATATGATAGAAATTCAGAGGATGTCAAACAAGGACTTAAACTGTACTCAGAGATCTCAATATGAACTCAAACATTCCTCATCTAATGATCTGAGCTGCTCCACCTTCATTTTATAGCTCTGAACTCTTAATGGATGACAACTGTTGTTCTCTTAAGGAGGAACTAAACATAAAAGTGTGATGTTTATATGAAATTCAACTAAAAAGCTTCTTTAAAGTGATAATACATTACTCTGTATGACATTTGTATGAAAAATGATTAAAAATGATGAAGGGATGTTAAACTGAAGATTCAAGTTAATACATTTTACAGTATATTTAAATGTATTTTGATCGCAGCCAGGTGAGCAGCTGGCAAAGTAAATAATTGAGGAGCTCTAAAAGGACATTGGTTGTAAAAGAAAAACTTTGACTGGGTAACACACAAAAGGTCATCATAAAACATTCAGAATGCGAATAACTCCCCTGTGGGACACTATTGTCTGAGATTGTACTTTTCTCTTGACGTCCACAGACACACAGAGCAGCAGAGACCAGTAGAAGCCCAGCTCCAGCATGTAGTACCAGTAATGAGCGTCCTGAACCGGCTAGACACACAAACACAGGACCTGAGTGAAAACAGGCCTCACGGCAAAGAATACAGGCATTTCAGCACCTCTAAACAGGGTTATTACAGGTGATTGAAACTACAACCATTAAAAAGCTTTTCATTGCTTGAAATACAATAAATGGAAAAAATTAAAATATAAATAAATAAATAATACTTTTAGGATTTTATTTTCATTTAGTTTAACTGAATATGATGAAATTACTAAAACTTAAAATAAAATGTTCTTAAAACTACACAGACATATATTTACACAAATAATAATATTAATAATAAATAAATAAAACTGACCAAACACATAAGACCGAAATCAATAAAGCAAACTAAATCCTTTATGCAAAATATTAAAATAAAACAAAATTATTTAAACATCATCAGAAGCAGAGGACTTTTAAATTATGGGATATATATATATATATATATAGAACGCAATATTTTTATAATTTTAAACATGAATATATTGTAAAATATAATTTCCAGCATTATTACTCCAGTCTTCAGTATCACATGATCCCTTAGAAATCATACTAATATACTGATTTGCTGCTCAAAAAACATTTATGATCATTATCATTGTTGAAAACAGTCGTGCAAATCGATATTTTTGAAAAAACCTTGACAGGTTTTAGTTTTCAGGATTCTGTGAGGAATGTAAAGTTCAAAAGAACAGCATGTGTCTGAAATAATTTCTATATGTCTTTAGGGATCAAATCTGAATAAAGGTATTAATTTCTGTCAAGAAATGAAACAAAATGTAAGAATCTTGCATGATATTGCATGCTGTGTGTACAGTAAGTATTGTGTGAGCAGATTGTGTTTGTTGTAAACGTAGGTTTTAACCTGTTGAGGAAATCCTCTCCAGCACTCTCTCTGATCCCAGAACCATGGCATCTATGAGGAACATAAACACTGTGGTCACTTTCACACAACCGGCATTAAAATCAAACACAGACAACAAAACTACTTCCTTTAAGCGTCTGACAACAAAAGAGACAGTCATACAGTGAAAGCACACGAGTCCCGAGGGCCTGTGCTGTGTTTCAGACAAACCTCGTGAGTTCTAAACAACAAAGCTCAGGCTCGCTCAAGCACTCTTAAAGCATTTAAGGCTTCTGAGTTAACCAGACTGTAACTAGGGGACCCTAATTAGGAGACGACTGTAAAGACACCAACCCCAAGACACATTTGGGATCACAAGGGAATAAAACTTCAAATGTCTACTCACGTTAATTAAAGACGCCAGTCCCATGGTGAAAGAAACCAGGTAGAATACAAACCTCCAGCTGGAGAAACACAAGATAGCACGTTACTCTGGGAAAAAAAAGAAATTAATACACAGCCCTGCAGCTTAAAACATACCATTTCTGCCTTTTTTTGGTGACATTTAATTTGCATAACATATGTTTTCTGTGTATATTTATTATATATTTATAAATGCACACACTTACAACATATATTTAGAAAATATTTACATCTAATTAAATTTATATTCATATGATTTACATATTACGATAATTATATTATAATAAATATATTTAATATATAAATATAACATATTTTTCTTAATATATATATGCATGTATGTTTATTTATCAATGCTGAACTTTATCTAAAACTAGTTTAAACTACTAGTTATTTTATCACATAAAAACAACATAAATTCTATAAAAATTGAAAACACATTGAATGAGAAGGTGTGTCCAAACTTTTGGCCTGTACTGTATATCAGATTTGATGTACTAATCAAAATAAAAAAGCAGTTTGCACTAAAAAAAGTTTGCACTTCATCACTGGCCATAATTCTGACCTTGAAATCATGACTATAAAATAATGTAATGCATGTGACAATGTGTTGAGAACTAAACAGAGTGTTGTGATGTGGCTCAGATTCAGACAGGAGTCCTGTGTTGGTGTGGAATCAGCAGTTCTGTATACAGTATGCTGCAAGGCCATGTGATCGGCTCTCTGTGAAGATATGATTGTGATATCATCAGAAGAAATGCCTTAGCTGAACTTACCTGGCCTCACAAAATTTCTTGCTGTTGCTGGGTCGGTCCAGGTTTCTTCGGTTACGAAACCAGGTCTCCACTTGCCTGTGAGTCAGGTTGCACTGGTTAACCAGGCTGGTTATCTCGCTCTACATGGATTAATGCAGTGGCACAATATATTATTTCACAATGAACAATAATATTCTTGGGCAAACACAATACTGTATGTCTGTTCATATCATCTGTGATAATGATTACCCCAGATTATAACTCATGCCTGAGCATGTGAAGTAAATAAACCGACACTTTACAAGTTTTTACTAGTCTCTCTGCTATTCTTTTCTTAATTACAAAAACACATGACCCAATAACACACACACATTTACACATTCAGTGATGAAAATATTAACCTGAATAATAATATTATTGAATAATTAATGAATTAGTATATTTATTATATTACTAACTGAATTCACAAAATATAAATAATATAATATATAAATGCAATTATTCCAATGTCTTGTTAATAATTACGATTAATTGTGATTTATTGCATTTAAAAAAAGTGTTTTCATAACGTGAACTGTGTATGTTTTTCTCATTTTTATTACTTTTATATATTTCAGTGTAGCTTTAAGTAATTATTATTTTTTTATCAGTTTTCCTTTTAACTTTAGTTTGTTTCAGTAATTTTATAATGCGCTTTTGTCATTTGTTTTTATTTTAGTAGTTATGTCCATTTAAACTAGCCAACTTGCCAAGACAACATTCCTTATTTCGCTTTTCAACTAGTATTTTCATTTTTCTAATTTATTAAACATTATTTTTATATTTATTTAGTTAACAGTGACAACGTGCCTTTTTCATTGGCCAAACAAATAATATAATTTAATGAATAAAATAAAAAGAACAAATAAGCTTCAACTTCACCCTATACCTTTGCCAGTTATATACATATTATTTAAAATTACAATGGTGTATGAGAGCCAAAAAACAAACAAGAGTAAGATATATACGTTACCAACCGTCACTTACATGCTGCAAACTCATCCATAAAAATTATTTAAATTGTAGAGATTTATGTACACTGCAGAGAAAAATTAGGGACTTAAAACAATGAAAAGGACGCTAACGGGGAACACAATAGATCCACGTCTAAAAGAAATGTCAACACTATCAGGTTTCTTACAACACACTGTTTGTGCAGCTTCCTCGTGCATTATGTGATTTACATTTTTACATCACCTCTCATGCTGCGATGCATTTCTGACTATTTGAATCAAGTTTCATTAATCAGGAGGGATAACGATTTAAACACAAGCCGTGTGTGTGTCCTAAACCTATTCGCTCTCTTCCCATACGTGGTTACATGTCCACACACTCATTTGCAAAGCACTATGGGATTTTCCAGGAAAGGAAGATGCAAAACAACAACTGTTGGAGAATAATCTCAGAGTGTATGTTTGCATAAACGTAAGTGGATTCATACGCGGGTGTGTTGTGTGTTTGTGATTGTGCAGGTGTTGGTTTACTTCACAGACGATTCTGTCCACAGATGTGTTCAAAGACAAGGGTTTCTTAGCTATAAAGAGACGCTTCTTAAATTCTAATAACGTTCTTAAATTATACATGATTCAGTACCATATTTTATGATAAAATAATAATGTTTAAATGATAAAAAAAACTCATCAGTAAAGAAATACATTCCTATTGCAAAGATAAAATTGCACTGTAGAATATAAAATATCTGTCCCCATATTTAAAATTGTTTTTTAAATGATAAACAGTTGGTTCTTATTTTAATTTAATTTAATTTATTGTTATGTGTTTTATTATTATTTATATATATTTAAATATATATATATATATATTTACTGTTTAATATTTAGCTTGATTTAAATTACTAAAAATTATTTGAGTAGCAATAACTATGTATCCATACTGAAAATGTTTTGTTATAAGCTAATACCAACTATAATAATAAAATAATAATATATTGCATATACATGTATGTTCATGTTAAATTATATATTTTTTGGAATATACTTGTAATGCATCTTTATAATACTTAAAACACAAAACCACATTAAAAAGTAATACATAATGCATAATTTATCCACATTTGACACATTTTTAATCTTTAAATTTCTGATCTGAGCAACATATGTACATGGTATTACTCATTTAGATTGCTCAGTAAATCTGTGTGTGTGTGTGTACTCACTTGTGTTGGCTGTCTGCTGTGTTTAGTGTAAAACGCCTCTAAATTTGGGGCAGGAGCGACTTTTAAGTGAACTTGATCTTTCACTCCTAAAACTCTGCTGAGAGGAAACGCCAAACTTCTGAGAGAGAGAGAGAGAGAGAGGGAACAGTTTCAGGACACAAGATGCACGTTATTAATGCCTTTTTGTTACTAAACAGGACCTTTACTCACATCCTTACAGGAAATAAGAGCATGCATGGCTCACAGGTTACTCTGGAGGAGTACACTTGTACACTGAAATTGAATTCTGATGGTTGTTTAACTTGTAATATTCCCTATACAAACACTGTTATTGTGCAGGAATATGTTTGCATTGGTTGGACTTTAATTAGACGTGGAAACATGATCTGGGATTAATGGTGGGTGAAACAAGTCACAGCATCAGCTGACATGACAGGCTCTTTGTGTTGCTATAGCGATCAGCTGCTGCAGCAACGACACACACACACACACACACACACACACTGCGCCTTCCTGCTGCTGTTTGTTGATATAGCGTCTCTCTAAACCTCTCTTACTATAACACACCAGCCTCCATGTGCTCCCTCAGACAACACACACACACACCTGCTTGTCGCAGCGTCACACACAAAGACATACGTAAAGTTACACCACAGCAGACGCCAGACGCACAAAACTAAACAAAGAGACTGATTGCAATCGGAGATATAGCATATTCAAGCATGCATCAGACATTCAAGTACACGTGCATGATAGAGAATCAGTTAAACTAACAAACGACTCCCAAAATACCACAATTCATACTTTTTAAAGCTAAGGTGTTCTCAGTGATGTAAAGCATCTTACACAAAATGTTCTGCTCATTTTATTTTATTATTTAATGATGGTGTCAAAATGGCAAACCAAGGTATTTTGATGTACTGTAGTCAACATTTGAAGTGGATCATAATTCATTAAAGGCGTCCTAAGACAAGAATGAGTATTGTTTTAGTTTTAACTTTTATAAGAGGTTTTGATCCACTTCAAATGTTGTCTACTCTATAGTGTGATGTATGTATAAAGTTGTTTTTTAATCTAATTCAATAGGACAATATAATAAGAATAATAAATTGATTATTAAGGTGATTATTTTTTATTATTATAACTATTATTAAATGTTCTTTGAAATATTTAAAACATAGAAATGAACCAAATCAATAAAAATATATTGCCAATAGTTATATTTTATGGAAGAAAAATAATAACAACAACATCAATGGATTATTATCATTATTTTTTTTTAAAAATGTTATTATTTTTTTATTTATTATACAATGATTATTTAAATAATAAAAATCTAACTCATCAATAAATTGCAATCACTAATGCAATCATAATAATAATATTATTGCTACATTATATATTAATTATTAGCAGTACTTTTATTATTATTATTATTGAACAGAATATTATTCAAATTATAGAAATTAAACAATATATATTTCTATTTGATAATAATATTATAATTTAAAATATAAACATTTGTTATTGTTAATAATAATACTAATAATATTTGGAAAGAAAATAAGGAAATACGTTAAAACACAACAGTATCTTAAAATACAGTACAGTTGTACTTTTTTGTGTTCAAAACTTTTGTAAAACATATTGTGTTATTAATTCAGGTCGAACCTGGGTAAATTACAGCTAAAGCCCTCAGGAGTTGCTAAAGTCATCAGTCACCTCTCAAAAGCGTAACGAAGCATGATGAATCCCAGAGCTAGAGGAAGAGCCAGGAGCAGATCCCGCGGGAGAGGACGCCGAGAGCCCTCCATCTCCTCCATATCATCCCAGCTGATTCCCGGAGGAAGCCAGTACTCCTGCTTCCAGAGCCACTGACTGAGCTGCTCCATCCTTTAGACCCCAGCTGAGGCCAAGACAAAACACACCACTTCTCAGTTACATCCATTTCAAACAGCTCTGTGGCACAGTCATACTCTCAGGTGACTGTGTCTGTGGGGATGAATGATTATCAGATTCATATAGCACAAAACATTCCCACACTTAAGTCTTGACCAATGAATTTCCATGACTCTCCCAATCACTCATGATTACTGGATAAGGATGGATTTCTTAGAAATAATTTCCTTTCTCCAATCTTTTGAAATAAAATAATTATTATACTTTTTCATTGTGCGATTTCTTTTTTTCTACACTATTTTAAACCCAGATTTTTGCATGCATTGAATATGTTCATTAGACAAAGCGTTTCCAAACTTTTTTGTATGCTAAAGACCTCCAAAAGCTTAAAACACCGCTCATAAATATGAAGAAAGCTGTATATTTTTAGTAAAAAAGAATTTATACTTTTTGAGGAAAATATTAAATGTCATATTATTGAGACAATTAAATCAAAATGTCCTAAATTAAATAGTTGACATTACATTACATTACATTTACAATGTAATATTGTTGCGTAAATAAGCTAAATATTATTCAAAATAATATTTTATTATTATTTAAATATTTGCTTCTAAAATCACATTGTTATCATAATAATAAAAATGTTCACATTTTATTGGGAGTATATTTACATTTCTAAAATAAATTGAGATTAACATGTTACATTAAATTAAAAGTTTTTATTTGAGAAAAATATTTAGAAAAATTTTTTTTATAAATTGAAATAAAAAACAATAATTGGAAATAACTTTCTGATTTCTGGTGTCTTCATAAAGTAAAAAAAGTTTTTATTAATAAATTATTAATACATTACATTTTATAAATTGTGAATATAAATGTAAGGATTTGATAAGTAAGGATTAAATTATTGAAATGATTTAAGAGGTACATTTTAAAATAATAATAATAAAAATTAATATGTTAAATAAAATGTTGACCCCATCTGACCCCAGTTTAAAGCCCTGTGTTAACACAAGTACACTGAAGACAAAGGCGTCTGACGTGTGATGAGAAATGGCATCCTGTCCATCAGATAAATCATAGCACACGCACTGTCAGTTATCTTTCTCGTCTGAAGTAAATGTTTTTGGCGACACACCTGCTGGAACTCACCTGACCGACAGATTACTGATATCCGCTTAAACAATGAGATATTCTTGTTTTACGAGAAATAAACTCGTCAATGTCAAGAGACGAATTCCTAACATCAGGCTTTACAAAATCAACAAATCCTACAGGGAAACGTCCAGTACCCTACCTGCTTATGTCCTCTGCCGGATGAAGATGATGATGATGATGGCTGTGATGGTGTGCGCAGTTATGATCAGCGAATTTTACGCAAATTAATTTCCATGGAGAGATTTGCATTCAGAATCTAGCCCACAAAACAATCGCAATGCAAAAAATACGACACTACAAAATATTGAAATAATCTCCAAACGACATTCTCTGCAGCCTGCCCTTGGTAGCGTTGCGGTAAATTATTTAGAAATAAATATCGAATAAAAATAAACTGGAAGCTCCGAATCGTTTCGCTCCGGAATACACCTTAAAGCGAATAGGATTAATAAATGCTGAGGTTCGTGAAATCTGTGATAAAACCGAGACCGTCTGCTCTTTAAGAGGCTGGTGTCTGTCTGTAGGTGTATCGATACTCCTATTGGTCCAGGAGATGATGCTCGGAAGTCCGACTCGTTTAAGTGATTCGGTTCTTTTGAACCGCTCATTTCTGATTGGCGCAATTTGCCTATTCACTTCAAACGATTCATTAAATGGAGTTTCGTTTGTTGTAATTTGTCATTACATTTTTTTTCTTTTCCTTTTGTCTATTATTTTGTATCTTGATAACCTATTGTGTGTAACTGTTCATTATTAATAATAAAAAAAGATTTATTAAATGGAACCGGTTCGTTTGCAAATCGAACAAAGCTTTCTATCAAATACAGTACAAACAGACATTTTTTCATCCTTTCTTTAATAAAAGAAGCATATTACCCGTTGATGTAATGTTTCCAATCACATGTGAACTGACTTAATATATTAGAACAGGTGCCATACAATACCAAAAACTGTGTTATTAGCATGATTTGGACATATCCTGCAGAGGCTAACAAACAAAACACCAAATATAATAAAAAACTGTGGCATTAGCATGTTTTTGAATATGATTAAAACGAACAGCATGAACAAGACAAATAAAACAAAAACTATGTTGTACATGCTGAAACATTTCACAATAGTGAGACACTTTAGCATGTTTTGGACACGATATTAGAACAGATATAAATGACAAACATAACAAAAATGCCGCGTACGCGTGTTTTTGGACATGAGTAGAGCCATTAATGACATGGCAACTATAAAAAACATAATTTGAAAAACTGTGGTATTATTTTTTTCAAACAATAATAGTTCTAAAGTTTAACCTAACTTGAAGTAGCTTATAATTACTATGTTATAAATATGTTAACTACACAGTAGCCTACCATGGTATACAGGGCCCTACAGTGGAGAAAAAGAAAGCTACAAATTTAAGGGCTTCCAACATATGATACTGTAGGCTCGTACAGTGTGTTTTGTGAGGGCCTGTCTCTTATCCAGATCCCATGCTCTAGTTTTTCTCCAACAGACGTCAGCTCTGGGTAAATTCTTCCCTAATAAATTATTGTATCAATTTGTGGGGTTAAGTTCCATTCCTTTACTTGTTCTCAATCTACTGTGTAATCTAAGCTCATATACTGTAGGCTCACATCGTTCACTGAGGTGAAACGTGAAAGTATTATGAAGGTTCACATGATGAGAGTGTGATAAGATGCAGACAATCTATCGATGCAATCACACTTTCACCTCTGATCGCATGCCTGGCATTGCAGATGACACTCGTGTAACACAAGGTTAGATTTTTTCACATGGCTCTGTTGTTTTCCTGCAGTTATATGCAGCATTCCAAGCATGACACATGCACTAGCAAGTGCTCATAGAGGTCAGCTAAAAATCATTTCACTTCACAGTTTTGATTTGAGTGAATGTTTATTTTGGTTCGTTAATTCCCTTGCACTAACCCAGCTAACAGTGAATGTTCTTACAAGTTTAATTAAAGTGTTTTTCGTTTTTGTAACAAAATGATTGAACTAATGTTTATGGAATGTGCTTAAAACATAATATTTTGTATGCATTCTCATAATGAGAAATGTTTTCAAAACATCACTTTTGTTCTAATTGAGCCAAAAATATGCATTCAAATAAAGTTATAATTTGGGAAGAAATGTTTTAGATAACATTTTAGATTAATCACATTCCAGAAGCATTTCGCAGTAACGTTTCCACAACGTTTTTATAACCTAAATTTATGAACCTCTACAATAAAAGTTAAAGTTTATTTAAAAATGCTCCACGTGTTTCTTCATTTTCAAACAAAATATACTTTGTACTTCATCAAGTCATACACAAATGTCTATCAAATGAATAAATGTATTCATAACTTAATACAATCCCTGATTCAAGTAGTAATATATGTTTGTTTTAAGATTCAGCAAATGTAAATCAGACTACATGTGAGAAAATGAAGTGTGCTTTATTGCATTGAATATACAGTTCATTAAAAACTGCACTTTCAGCTAATATAATATTAATGAAATAAAAAAATGACTTCAGTATACTGTTAAAAATTTGTAGTTTGTAATAGTGACAAAAAGTACATAGAAATGTGAGCATGGACCACAAAGGGTCGTTTTTGAAGATTAAGCAATAAATCATATTTCAGGAGGAGCACGCACGAACGAACTTTTCATTCAAAATAACTAAACCTAGCCTGCAGTCGCTAGATGACGTCAAACATCAATTTGCATATTCATAAGTTAGTGCGTCATGTTTCTTGTTTCTCTGTGGTCACATTATGTAATGCTATGCACCTAAATTTCTACGGTCACTAAAAACGGAATGAATATAAAATAAAATTTTCAGCTCTGCCTTACGAAGATATTTATCTGGATGAGTACTCATAATTTGCACTAGCAAATACTCATGCACTAGCATACTCGTGTGCCGCTCGCGCAAGTACAGTGTGTATCATGCACGCATAGGGGCCTGCATGCATGCTAGTTTGTATGCATGTTCATGCGTATGGGTGTACGTTTGTTTGTAATGTGTATGTATATATTATGTGCATATGCAGGTGTGTAAGTATGTTTATGTGCGTGCGCTCTACGTGTGTACGTGTATTTACGTGTGTGTGTGTTTATATCTATGTATATTAATTGCTATGCATGTGCATATGTGTATGTTTATGTGTGTGTGTATATGTATGTGTAGGCACGTGTATGCTTATTTGTATATATATATATATATATATATATATGTGTGTGTGTATGTGTATGTCTATATGCATATATGTGTTGCTGTGCATGTGTGTGTATGTGTACGTATATTGTCTTTGCACTTGCCACATTTCAAGGCATACCAGTTCAGAATTTAAAATATAATAGCGGTACCTGTAGATCAATAGCATGCATCATAACACTTGGCTGGCTAGAAGACTTATGCTCCTTTTACAAAAATTGATATTAGCATACTGTTCTTGCCTATTACCTTATTCTGAAGTAGTAAGTCGAAACAATGGGCTTTCCAGTCTAGAACCGCATCCTTTTCTGCTCGATAATATTTGCATAGGAAAAAGCATTGCAAGTACATACAAGCAAACCTTAGATTCTCAGTATGATTGAGTGCCGGCCACATTCAGCACCTACTCTTATCTTTTATTTCCTCCACCAAGATCCACTCGAATCAGGATATTCCTTCACTAGCATAGTCTACTCCCAGACTAATTTGCTAGGCCACCGCATGCATGGCAAATAAATCAGATTGCTGATGTGGCAACATGGCGGGCTAGGATAAGCGAGGAGGTTAGGTTCGTCGCTAGTTCTTTGATCTAGCTGCAACAACGGAATTTCTGTGTCGACTACGCCACCTGGAATATACCGGGACATAAAAGTCCTATGCAAAAAGGACACAGGTTTGTTTGCCAGAGACAGTGGGATGGAAAGGTAGATGGTAATGTACAGCGAAATCATTTATTTAAACATACAATAAATAGTCAATACAAAATATCCACGAAAAGCTCAAATCAAAATAACACTGGACCAGTCACAGAAGGAGGGGATGGCTAACAAGGACCCTCAGATTCTACCCCCACACTCAATACCCATAACA
>JAUCMT010000150.1:325126-338283 GCA_032357475.1 Enteromius thamalakanensis | reverse complement strand
AGCGATCACAATGGCAGACAGGAGGACAACCTAGCTGCTAGCGCTCAACGCACCAATTTTCACAAGGGGTTGGTACATCCCAAGCAAACAACCATTCTCTTTTGTATTCACAGCATTGCCCCTCATTGGTTCATTAAAATTTACCAAACAAACCAATCATCAAGAGTTCCAGTCACTGATTGATTTTCTTGTCTAAGTGATGCCAGCCAATCCTGCTAGGGCTACCCTTACCCTGCTACACTGACACTCTGTCTCGTTTCAGATGGCAAGATATCGGCTCCAGATATGGAAGCTCATTCAACGCCGGTTCCTCGCTATTCGCTGCTTAAGTCTGATTTGCTAAGGATGATTTTTTCCTTGCTTACTTTAACCTCCTACATATCCTTCCTTAATTGTTCTATCCAAGGGTATTTCAGCAGGTTACAGTTTTGCATAAATAAATTTCGGCCGCTCAGCTGAACACTTCGCTAGTTCACAGATCGCTCCCTTACATAAAGGGAATCCAAAGATCGAATCCTCCTAATCCCAATTCCAGATTGCCAATCACTTCGGAAATATTATCAATCTGCTTCCACAAATTTACAGTCAATTCTAATTTCATTCCAAAAAACGCATCCGACAGTGTCTGATCTGTCCATAATCGTCTAAGATTCTATTTCCTTTTTATTGTGGCAACACTAGTGTTCTCCATGTTTTCTTTTGTTTTTGTTTTTTTTTTCTCTCTTGTCACTTCGCCTACAAGATTTATGGCAAATTAGCAAAAGCCAATTAGAGGAGCAGGTGTGGATATATAGTTTGCAGTTTAGTAACTGAAAGAGGTGCGCAACGGAACCTTTGAGAGACGTTGGAAGACAGTCCTCGCGGGTGGATATATGGAATGGACTTCCGGGAAAGGCGGAAAAGTATGCTCCCGGTTTAGCCTGTTGCCATTGCACCTTTTTAGAGTGTGGAAGGTTCATCGACAATTTTTGGATTAAACGGGAGTTTTTGCCCACCTTGGAAAACAAATCTGAAATAGACGATGTCTCTGACGTTCCAAGTCTCTCACGTCTGCTCATCCCGCTGCTTGTTTGGTTTCCATTAAGATCAAGTAAAGTTTGAGAGCGGACAGAATAACAGAATCACGTGGGGCACCACGTCAGCACACGGGTGACCCGGGCTCGGTTCCTGTGTTCACTGGAAATAATTTTGTGTTTAACTATTTTGGGCCACCGCCGTTACATCGTCAAACAATTACAACTGACCAGGTAAAAAAAAACCCCCCAAAAAAACATCTTTAACCTATCCTTGCCCAATCTGGCTTCCTAACTAATAACTTTTCTTCCCATTCCTTCAGAATAGGTTCAGCAACTACAGCAGCATCTACACCTTTGCATCAGGCCAACGCCAGTTGCAACCAGCAGCAGCTATTCTCACCCTCTCTCCCTCCCTTCTGCCAGCCTACCCGGCCCCCAGGCCATTTTGTCCGCCACCCAGCCTCTCTTGTCCTGCACTGCCTGCCACGGACCTCTCCGGCCGTTTTGCCCGCCTTTTGGCCTCTCTCTGGCCTTGCATTGCCTGCCACGGCCCTCTTCACCTTAAATACCGCTCACTCCCTATCCTCGGTTTCTGCGTTTTTTTTTCTTCCTTCGCCTCCCCTTCCACCACCTGAGCCGATTAACCCTGGCGAAGAGTCCCTCGTTTCCACTTCCTCAGGGGGGTCCACGGGGACCAGGCTGGGTTCTGAGCATATGTTAACCCTAGTCTCCTAGAGGGTTAAACCTCCTAGGGCTCGGAGGCCGCTGGGCTCCCTGCCTGTCCCCCGGACAGTCCGCCAAAAAAGCTATTTTATCACTGAGGAAGTGGTAACTAGTGAAATTGGGATTTATACATATCTAAAAGCTGAATAATTAAGCTTTCCACTGTATGGTTTGACGATATTTGGTAGACTATTGACAATCTGAGGCTGCCAAAGAAATGCATATCACAAATCAAAAATGAAGTTTTGATATATTTATGGTAGGAAATTTACTTGATTTTTTTTATTTAAATTAATTTATTTGATTTTTGGCATTAAAGAAAAGTTGACAATTTGCACCCATACAATGTGTTAAATATACCTGTGCTGCTGATCACTGCTTTTATGCTCCAGGATCACAAATACAATACACACTTTACAAAAAAAACATAACATAAATACATGACATGCAAATTTCAGTAGAAATAATGAAGTACATTTTAGTTTAGTTTTTTTATTATTATTATTAAATCTATAACATGTTAATAGTCATTTTGTTACAATATAAATCTCTGTAGGCTACATCAGCTAAATCATATTCTATCACAACTCTTCATGTGTCTGATGAAGCTCTTCTGTCAGATTCCTGTGTTTTGTTCATGTGAAGTGAAGCTGAACTCTTTTGTGTGTCTGCAGTCTTCACTAATGAGATGGAGGCTAACTTTGAACACAGTGTTTACTGGCTCTCTCCAAAACCCACATGAATAAAGCTTACAACTGCTTTCTTCAGGAGAGTGTTCAAGTCCTCTTTTGAACCTCAGAAATTGAATTATTATTATTATTATTTGGTCATGATGATTCATCTCATCTTTGATAACAGCAGCTCAGAATATGAAGCTCATATTAAAGATTAAACTGTGGACATAAGGATTTAAAGAGCTGGTTATTATTATTGGACATATTGAATTTCAGCATACTTATTACTCCTCCGCATACCGCTATCTATTTAAAAAAATGGACATTTAAATAAATTATTGTAAATTGTAAATTAAATATTTATTAAATCATTTCTAAGTACTACATATGCTTAAATAATTAGCAAAACATTTCTACTGAATGTTCTGTAATATAATGCAAACAATGTCATGTTGTGGCGAATGCAAGGATATTGCATATATTAAACACTGGTAATTGCACCTTTTGCGCTGCACATTTATTCAATTGTAATACTAATTTTCTCCAGCAGATAGCGCTTGATGTAAGGAATTGGAACAGCAATGCTTGGATTACTCGAATCAATTAGTATAATAGGCTATAAATTCATAATAGCCTATAAAATTCATTCATTGTTTTAAATTTATGTTCAGATGGATCTCACACCTACTGACATATTATGCACAACATTTTGAAAGCACTTGATAAAAATCCCATATGCAGTTTCTTAGTTGACTCATTCTATAATTGCGGGTACATTCGTTGTCTGAAGCCTGTCACCGTCAACTCTGTTTCTGGGTAACTTTCAATGAAGACAATAGTGTAACAAAATTGACATTTTTATTAAATTCTTTTCCAAAAACTTCACGATCTGGCATAAATGCTAAGAAAACATGACACTAATTAAAACGTGATTACAAGAGCTGTGAGATCAGTAATAAATTCTTTTTTCCTTTTGATATTTTGGTTACAGAGTTGACTTTCTAAAAATAACTCTTGGTGTAAGAAGTTTTTAGATTCAAATATTTTCTCAGAGAAAGCAGATACTTTTCAGATCTTATCAGTGAGAGAAAGTGACATCATTTCCACAATTATGAGAGATAACTCCACCAATTTAAAAGCAAAACATGGTGTGATAACAGAGTTGACCCACGATTCGGGGACTTTTAAATAATTGAATGTTGTAGAATTAGAAATAACTAGTAAGGGCTTTAATACATAAAATGAATTAACTGTTGTCAAAAGAAAATTACTATAAAAGATTTTGATGTCTTAAGTGTGCGTTTCTCAGAAGTTGCAATGCACTTAATGTTATGCTGACAATGAAAAGTCTGGCTACGTGCCTTATTAAACACTGCTTGTGGTGGCATTAGTTTCTTTGCACGATTGCTAAAATATGAATGAAGCATTGAATATTTCCTATTTTAAAGATCCCCTATTATAGATTTTTTTAAGAATTACCTTTAATGCAGTGTGTAACACAACTCCAAGTGAATGAAAACATCCTGCAAAGTTTTAAATCTGGGACTCCCAAAACCTAAATATGAACCTTTCATAACCCGTAATAGAGGCACTTTAAGACGGCATAATAAGCATTTGAGTATGTTTGTGAAACAGACCTGCTTCACACAGTCAGCTGTGCATAGTCATCAATACAAAATCAATACATGATGTGTCGCTTAATCAGAGACCGAACATAAACTACTGTGACACGTTTACTGCCGCACAAGGAGAAAATAAACCAAGCCTGACCTTTCACCTTTTGCAAAGAGTTTATTTGCTGTAAAAAAAATCTGTGTCAGTTTGTATTGATTAAGACATGATGCACGAAAATATAGCTGCATCTAACAACTTTCAATCAATAGCCTCTGAGTAATGTTTTTAAGTAACTTTCTACTTTATTAATGCTTGATAAATATGACCTCATTGAACGTTTAGAGGAAACAATCTGACAATCTTGAATTATTAGAAAAATTATGCGTACCTGAGGTTTTTGCTAACCCTAAAACTTTAAGTTCATTTTCTTAACTAAAAGCACTGTTAATTTGCTTGTGAGAAATCAAGTTGTTTTAAAGTTGATATTACTGATAAAGTCACGAGCGTAGGGCAAACAACATTAACGCGTATGTTAATGAGTGTGCGTCTCTGAGGGAGAGAGAGTGGGAGAGATATAGTATGTGCTTTCCGTACAGAATAAAACTTAATTTGTGGCAAAACATGGAACTAAGCTGTTGTTTTATCATATTAATTACTTAAATATTATTTAGTTGCTTGGCCAGTGTTGTTGTGGGTTTTGATTAATTTGTTGATGTAAGCATAGACATGTATATTACATTATAATGCTAAAGTATTATTATATTAGTATTATAGTAGTATTTTCAGCAACAAAAATGACCCAAAAGTGTGTTATTTCTATCTTTTGCGGTAGTGTGTCAGTTGGAAATATCAGTTTCCATTTCACAACATTATTTTAGTAATTAATTGTAATAATGCAGTGAGATATTTCTGCTCCACACAGAGATCTGATCATCATCCAGTAACAGAACAAACTGAGACAGACTCAATCCAGAAAAAAACTACCTGGAAAGCTCCAGTACTTTTCAGAGTTTTAGCCACTCGAGTAAAGATGCTGTAAAATGAGGATGCTTTCAAAAATAATGCCATAAATAGATTTAATTTATCAATTAACTTCTATGAACTAAATCAAATATATATTTTGTAGAACAGCTTCTGTTCCGAGGAACACTTGCACAGAGTTTTCCAGGTAGGTTTTTTTTTCTTCCTCTTGGAAAATAGTGGCCTAAGATGTTTGCACAGTATTGACTATGGTTGTAAGACCTTTGAAATTATAAGACAAGTGTATGCGTTTGTGATCAGACAGTTATCTGATCTGTGTCCTGATGCCCCCTCCTCTCTCTCTCTGAAGGCTGTCATCAGTTTGTAATATTTTTATGTCTAAAAAACGTTTTTAAAAGAAAAAACACCTCACATTTGTAATTTAAAACATACGATTATTGGCATCAGAATCAATGCGCATCAGAAGCTGGGGCCAGTTCCATAAACCAAGATTAGAGTATAAGCCAGGCTTATTTCAGTTAGTCTGACTTATTGCCAGTTAATTTGTATTAAAATATGTCAGACTATCTGCCGTAAGCCTGGCTTATTTGGTAAACTTGTTTTATGGAACAGGCCCATGGTGCCATGTTTGTGGACATTACTCTGAGTTTGTAAGTGTGTTTGTGACACACATCACAAATTGTGCTAAGAACACAGCAGCTCATCCAGTAAAATGAGTGTGTTGTAAGCAGTGGGTTTTATCCCAAATTAAAAAATATTACAGTAATTTATAGTAAATACTGTAGTGTTTGTGAACCATACTAAAACACTTGAATTAATGTGTTGTGCTAATTCTATAGTTGCAGCGGTACAATGTAAACAAATCACTTTACCCAATACTGTACAAAGTTTTAGCAACTATACAGTATATTATACTACAATAAGTAAGAACGGTATACTACAGTATTAGTTTATCTATTTACTAGTTACATTAACAAAGTGTTGTAAATACTTTATTATATACAGTATAATACACTTGACTTAAAAAAGCCCTACAGTGTTAACCATAACTAACTATAGTATATTTTTATGTTAGATATGCATGCTGTTGTTTTTTGATGAATGCATAAACAGATTAACGGGTTGGTGATGTTAAGGGACTTTTCTGATGCATGTGAGGTGTCTGGAGATCAACATATAATACAGCTGAGAGAAAAAGTCATTTATTGAGCAAATACTAAAAACCAATCCAGAGTAAGAAACATTTCCAGAGAAATCCCTGTTTTGCCCTTTGAAGATGAAAACAAAGCACCTACTAATCCCAACCCGACCATAAACATCACAACTAAATCAATACAGACAGACAATAGAGTACAAAAATAAATCAAGGCACATTTGCTCCAGTTATTACTGACAAAACCTGCAAAGTGGACAAACGCATAATACAACCTATGCAAAACATTTAATAATAGCCTAATAAATACCATCCGACCAATTCACATGCACAGTAAAGACTGTTAGAAATTCACATTAGAAAGCCTGTGGGAAATGAATACAGATGCCTGATTCATCCACATAATTGTAGAAGTAGAAATTCATATTGTAAAACAGACATCATTTCACTGCCACAAATAAATTTAAGGTGAATATAATAACTTTTTAAAGACAAAAAAATTAGCAATATTTCATTGGTGCCATTAGTTTTGGTTAAAATTCAAGAACAAATAAAAAAAATATTTTCCATTAAGCACAATTATGAATATTACTATATTTTAACCCCTATAAATGAAAATCATAACTTGACATTTAAGAATTTATTGAAAAGAAAATTGTGCATTCTAATCAACGTTTTGGGGCAGAAATGTTATGAAAAAAAAATTATGATTAAAATTGTATATAAAATGTATTTAAATAACTGTAATAAAAAAGAAAAAAAATAATAAATATTGCACTCACACACACACACACACACACACATATACATATATACATGAATACAATGAAAATATTATATTAAAATAAAAAATACTATATAAAGCGCATAATTATATATAATAATAATAATAATAATATATTAAATAATTACAATATATAATATGTCATTATTATATTATAAGAAATCATTTAAAAATGACCTTTTAGATTTGAAGGTCATATGTTCTTGTGAGATTGCAGTATTTCTTCTCATCTCTCAGTCAGACGAGTGTGCAGCTAGACCAGAGCGTAATCGAACTGTCCTCTCTCCAGACCATCTTTATGATCGGACCACGACGAGGACGGCATGCTGCTGTAAGGGTCCAGGAGGATTCGGAAACACCGCACCAGCAGGAACACCAAAAACAGCAGCAGGAGTCCCACGAAACAAAGCGCCGTGATCTGCTCTGTGTCTGGAGCCAGCAGGAGCCCCGCCGTAGCCCCGGGGCCCGAGACAGGAGCCAGAGACTGCAGCTCATACTCCATCACAGGGCTTTCACTCATCTTCTCAGTTTAGAGATGAAACGAATCCAGGTTCTGAGGGTAAGGGATGAAAATCACACAAGAAATATCTCAATTGTTCGTTGCATAGCATTATGATAATTAATGAGACACCTCCTGTTTCTTCTGTTTCTCCTCACAGGGTTATTAATGTTAATTTAAACTAAAATTACAAACCTTAAACTTATTTGATTTCAGCTAGTTGCCAAATCAACATTTCTAGTTTAATTTAACCTGATAACACAACTGAAATATTTAATCAATTTTAAACCATAAAAAAAGTTAATTACTTACAATTTAGCTGAAGTAAAAATTCTACATTAAATTATTTCCGATATATTCCAGGGCAAGTTTATAAATTATTTCAGTTTAACTTGGTGTATTAAAATAACTAAAACAGAAAATTTTATTCACATAAAACCATAACATTTTTGATTACTCAACATTTTTTAAATAATAAAAAAAATCTTATGTTACTTTTAGTTGCCATAGGAACATTTTTCATTTAATGTAATTTAACTCTATGTACTAAAACATCTATAACAAAAACTGAAATTTTTGATTAATTTAAAATACATTATTAACATATTCATTATTTGAAATATATTAAATAGTTAACTGAAAATAAAATTAAATAAATTTTATATTTATAAAATAATTCATATAATATTTTAAGCATTTTATGCAAACTTCATAGGCCTACTAAAATATTTTTTTATGATTTGTACTAATCCACTGTCCACATAAATTTTATATCTCTACTGTAGAGATTGCAAAATTGGTCCATAAGGCCTAAAATTCAGTTGCATCAAATTAAAGGCCATAACAAGAAAGGTATTGATGTTATTTTCATTGAATCCTCCCTGTAATGGCTGATAAAGTATTACTTTGTTTACAGTAATAACTGGGGAAACCTCAATATTCCTGTTTCAAAAGCGACACCTGCTGGCAGAGAATGAACCTGCATTTCCAGTAAGCCTTTCTGCTGTTTATGTTCAGATCGATGTAAAAAAAATCAGCAATTAAAACAAATATATATTAACGTATACATTTGCTTTAAATAGTGCTGTTTAATTGATTATTTAATCATGCTGATTAATTGCAAGTAAACGCATCCAAAAAAATCGCATCCAAAACAAACTTCGGCAAGAAGAGGTGGGGTTTAACGCACGCATTATCCCCACTTCTTCTTGACGATTGGTTGGCCGAAGTTTGTTTTTGTTGCAATGAACATCCTGTATCCCTAGTGTTTGAGGGGTGATGCATACGGTTTGAGATAAAACTTAAATTGAGCTAAAATCCTGCAACATCGCATAGAGCACCTTAAAGTAAAGATTTTTTGATTTGTAGTATATGCATTGCTAAGATCTTCATTTAGAAAGAGTGATTACATTGAGTGAAAAGAGTGATTATCATTAAAGGTGATTTTTTAAAATTTTAAATTATATATAAATATATTTAATACATAAACAACAGATTTTTCTTAAATATATACATGCATATGTTTGTATTTATATATGCATAATAAATATACACAGAACATTATGTAAACAAAAACGTAATCATTTGTCGGCACTAGTTTCAAATTAATGCAAGAATTTGAATGCTTTTGTTAATAATTTGAAAGTCTTTTGGTTTTGTGAAAACCTGTATGAACTGTAAATCATGTAATTTTATGGTTTGATGTTACCATACCTTGCACATATGAATTATTAGCCTAATTTTATTTGTGCAGGTTTTCATGGTCATTAAAAGCCTTAAAATAGATAGTGGAATCAAATTCCTTTCTTTATTAATTTCTTTCCTTTCCTTGTTAATATTCATGCACATTTGTATAAATTTTTTTGATTGATGTTTAGGCACTTTTTAGGCTATAGTTAAATACATTTTTGTGCCACCAAAATCTGAATAGTGCCAGGGATTTGGAAATTTTGCGAGTCCTTTACTGAATGAGAAATGAGAGAAATGAGAAATGAGAATGAGAAAAAGCTGAGATGAATTTGATACTTAGATCAAAACATATCAGAGGTCTAGCACTGGAAGAGCAATAATATTTCCTCTAGAAGGTAAACATGCCATCAGCAGTTACTGTACCTCACAAGAAGACGCAACAGGAGCTCCATTCAAAGCTCAGTTTTCAAACTACTGTACATCCAGCCCCGTCCACAACTTCAAGTGAGCTCAGACAGACCTTGCACTGCTGTTTATATGGACAGAGAACATGCTGTGACACGCTCTTCTGTGTCTAATTGCACACGCAGCTTCATATTCAGGTGTCTGAGATAATTGCTGAAAGCTCGGATGGAGAAGAGCATCTATTTCCAGCCAGAACGTGACAGGAAATGCTGCTCTGTGAATAAAGAGACAGGCGTAAATCTGGGTCGATCGGGATCTCAAAACAGTGTGGATCAATAACGGCTACATAAAAGAGAAATAAATCAGGTCACCTCTTCAGCACGGCACATCCGTGTGGAATTTTAAACTGTGCTGTAGTAAAACTTCACTCCAAGGCCTGGTCGACAGGTCAGCACTCAGATGGGATGCTTTTCCTAGCGTTTCGCTCCATGTTCATCAGTAGTTAATACAGGCTCCCTCTGACTTTATTAGGACGGGATGCTGACAGCTGATTCCTGTCCCAAACACAGCTGAGTTAATAATAACTAAAGGGTTAAGGGCGGGTCAAAGGGCATCTACACATACAAATTTAGCAAAGATCAGGTTAGACAGAAACCATTTCAATAGAATAACACCATAGGATGATGAGTTTGATTTATAACACAATATTGTACACTCTCAGAAATAAGGAAGTCTCTTTTCTTTACGTTCAAATATAGACACGTTAAGTACTAATATGTACCTTTTAGGTACCACAATGGACCCTTTAGATGCAAACAAGTCCCTTTTGAAACGATACTGCCTGAGTGACAGCCTTTCTACCTTTATTTCTGAGAGTGTCTGGTAAGGATATTATATCAGATCAAAAAATAGTGACAGAATCAACCTCCCTATATTAACCTGACCAAGTTAAGTTATTCTTAAGGTTATTAAGGTTCCTTACAATAAAAACTGCAATGTTATAAAAGTGATTCATTTATTTTTTACCATATATATATATGTGTGTGTGTGTGTGTGTGTGTGTGTGTGAGAGAGAGAGAAAAAAAATTTACAAATTTTTTTTAAACTTAGTCAACTAAATTTGTTTAGGTAAAATACATTTATTGCAACCATTTACCTTTTAAAATTTTTGTAAATTCAGTGATTTTATTTTCAGTTATATGCTTTTATCATTGTGAATGTGAAAAAAAAAAACACAATGCAAATTCAAGGTTCCTGGGAAAACAATGGGACAATAATAATTTCATTCAATACTTTTACAATTATTTACCCTCTATAAACAATTCTGTCATATGATCTTATGAAGCGTCATAAAAACAAACGAAAAAACTCTTTTTAAAAAGGTATGAATGTTGTTATAGTTCCAGAAGGAAATCCTGCGAGTGCAGAAATAGACACAGATCAATAACAGAGCTGATCGATCCACTCACAAACTCTAGATAAATCATTGTTTGCAGTCTATGTACTTCACTAGAGCACCTCTGGATAAAAATATATGACAATATGAAAACGGATTTATAGTCAACACCTCACTATAAACTGCCTAATGATCATATTGAGCTGTCAACCTTTATCTTTCTTCATTGTATAGTAGTAGTACACACACATCTTTACAGAGCTAGAGAAATATTACATTATATATGTATATTATATATTGACATTATTTTAAATAAAATATTTTTTTACAAAACATGGACCCAAATAAGTTGTATTAATGTAATCTTTCGATGTCAACAATATATTGACAGTGCATTATACAGCCTCAACAAGTGCTATCAAATTTTCCCTTTACAGTGAAATTCAGTTTATTGTATGACAAATATATAGAAATCACACTAGACTAGCCTAAAGCAGTTCTCATATCTTTAGCAGGTTATGATTACTTGTAGCTACTTTGACAGACAAACTGTGGGAACAGTTTTCACAATACTTTAAAATATTGAAAGCGTTCAGATTTGAGACTAAGTTTAATAAATGAAAAAATAACATAACTCACCCGTGATGTTGAGGGTCCGGAGCGCGTGCTGTTCTGACAGCTCTCCAGCGCGCGCTCTCGATCCTGTCTCATCACGCGCGCGCGTGCGATTGGCTCATAGTCGGTCCACAGGGACACGCACTCACGTGACTGGGGCTAATTGTCACAGATTTACCCGAGTAAGTAACTGTTGAAAGACACTGAAAACCTTAGAAGATCTAGGCTCTCATTTCCGATAGCAAACGCTTCATGTTGACTCAATGTAGGGGAAGTTGTCATAATAGAAACCTTATGTTTATTGACAATGATTTGGGGTAAATAGTTTGTAATGTGAAATAGTATTAAGGGGACAATAACGTAGCCTGGTTCTGTTGACTATTAACATTTTATTTAATTTCATATAGTTATAAAAGCTATTTTATTTTTAGCTTTTATTATATGCTAAATGTAAAACAACAAATCCACCAAATTTCGTCCGTGTCATACATAAGCGGATATATATATATATATATTTTTTTTTATGCTTGGAATATTGTATTAATACGCATTTTCATGAGACGGGCTCAAAAACACAGACACGAAAAGTGTGACAACTTGCCCCACTGTTATATGTGCTTATTTGCAATCAGTGTCAATTTTGTTGTAAGGATGTTTTGATATTTTATTACTGAAAAATGAGACAAAAATACTTTTAAAGAAAATATTCTATTATAATATGTACACATTTGTAATTATTATTTTTTTTCAGGGAAAAAAACAGAAAATATGAAAATTTGCAGATTAAATTTAATTAAAGATTAAATAATGCAATCTTTGCATTAGATTGTAAACAAACTACTAATCTAAAATCTGTCTACTTTGACTATGACTATAACACTGATGTAGTCCAGTCATAATCATTTTGCTGAGTAATGATGAATCTCCGGCTGTCTGGTTTGATTTTTGAGCAATAATTCAGGTATTGTGTGTGTTTTCCTCCGGGAGCAGCCCTGTGATTGCAGCAGTCATATGGAAAACACAAAGGATCTGCCGTCATAAAGTATTTTTAGCTCAGAGTGAAACACCCAGGGCTCTGAGATACAGCTGACCCAAGTCCTGTCTGCCCTTACAACTAATCAAACCTAACAGCAAATCTCATCTTTGCTACACCTTAATCAGGTTACACGCCATATTGAATCTAACACGGATGAAAATGAGGCTGTTAGGAAAACAGAGAACATTTTCATGACTTTCCAAAAATGTAAATGTTAAATGTTAGGATAAATTGAGTGTTTAAAACACAGAGAGAACATTCAACTGTAACAAAAGTGACATATCTCATGTTAACATGTTACAGTTAAATGACATCGTTAGAGGAATGTTCCCCTGTGTTCACATAACCAAGAACTTTTCTTAAGGGGTTAAACAACTTTTGTTTTTTGTTTTTTTTCAAAATTGAGTTTTTGTCAAGTAAAGGTTTTTAGAAAGACAACGTGTCTAGCTTTCTTCTCCCAATTACAATGTTATTAAGAGGTTCCTAAAATGTTGTTTAGAAAGTTATATGTATATATATATATATATATATATATATATATATATATATATATATACAGTATGTGTGTGTGT
>JAUCMT010000150.1:307710-322086 GCA_032357475.1 Enteromius thamalakanensis | reverse complement strand
TTGAAAATAATTGCACACCTCAGAACGTTTGTCAGCCAATCAGATTCAAGCATTCAACGGCCCCGTAGTATAATAAACAATAACTCTATTTTCATTAAAGTGATCATATGATGTGATTTCAAATTTTCCTTCCTCTTTAGAGTGTTATAAGCTTTTGGTGCATAAGAAGAAATTTAAAGTTGCAAAGACTAAAGTCTCAAAACCGAAGAGATATAAAAAAGTATTTTGTAAATGTTCTACTGTAAATATATCAAAACTTCATTTCTGATTAGTAACATGCATTGCAAAGAACTTTTGGACAACTTTAAAGGCAATTTTCTCAATATTTAGATTTTTTGCTTCCTCCGATTCCAGATATTCAAATAGTTGTATCTTAGACATATATTGTCTGATCCTAACACACATACATCAGTGGAAAGATTATTTATTAAGTTTATTTATTTTTTTAAAGAGCCCTTATGACTGGTTTTGTGGTGCATGTGTTTATTTTAGAATATTCTGAGAACATTTAAAAGTAACATTCCCATCATGTCTGCAATCGTTACATGAAATGTTTTCTTAACATATCTATTATATTTTTTAAAACAGGACATTCAGAATAAACATTTTTATAGCTTAATGAGAAAGTTAGCCAAACGTTTTGAGAATATACTTTTGTTAGCATGGTTTCAGGGTTTAGAGTTTTAAGTGGCTTTCTTTCTGCAGTCCATCCAGACCATGCTAATTAAACTAAAAACCAAATAAATAAATAAATAAATAAATAAATAAATAACCTCTTTCAGAAATAGTTGATTGTGATGCTCCAGAGTAAAGGAACTCTTTTTCAAGCACACTTAAGTAAACTTGAGTGCATGACATGCACACTACACCCTCTAGTGTCTGTCAGGAGAAGCACACAGGCATCTAAACGCCACTAAGCAGATGGAGTCTTTTTATAAGCATAACAGAGCACAAAAAAGTATGCATTTGCAATCAGTTTAACCCTGTAAAGCCTGACTTATGAAATAACAGACTGAAATGGAAAAGTTGCATCTGCCTTCAGACAAAATTTAAAAAATAAACAAAGAGAAAAGAATGTGAAATCAAAAGTCTTTATTTAGTCAGTTTTAGTAAGAAATGCAATTTGGTACAGATGGTAATATTTATATGATCATAAATTGCTGAAATACTGATGCTTGTAATGTAAATAAATGTAGATCCTTATAAGAATATACCATATTCTTACATACTATAAATATCAATCTAGTAAGACGCCATTTAGATGCTTACAGTAGTTTGAGCAAATCATATAATGCAAAGCAATCCAGTGACGACTGAGAGATTAACAAATAAACGTTCCTCAAAAGCCTGATGATCAGATTTGAGACTTTATGATTTTAAGTTGTTTCAGACCAGTAAGTGGTCACGTGGAAATATTACTAACATATCAAATTTATTCTTGTTTACTTACTTAAAAAGCAGTAAATATTTGACAGCAGAAAGACAGAAGCAGATGTCGAATCTGGACGTTTGTACAATTACACTGAAGAAGCTTTACTTGCATGGTGTAAATTATGTATGTGATGTTGATCATTTAGAGGCCTTTTATCGTGATACAGTAGCGTTTATAGGTTTAATCCGATTGCTGTCAAGGAGAAACAATCTCATTTGTGATTTTTTGTCAAAGACTCTTCTTGTTAGCGAAGAGAGGAACTCTTTTGTCATTGTTTTGCATAGAGTCATGTGACGGGATCTAAATCCAGCCTTGATTTGCATGTTTCCATGGGAAGTGATGTGACTCACTCACCTCGACGACAGCCTCTCACAGTCTTCTGCTGAACCTCAGATGTCTTCACACTACTTGCTCTTATAAATAAACATTAAAATCACGGGCAAAGCAGTACAGCACATTCTAATGGGGGATCATGACGTGCTTTGGTTATTATGTTTAATATTTCTAATGCACCTGTAGCTCAAATGATGCGTGATGCTTGCGAAATCATGGGTTTGATTCTCAGGGAAGAGACAAAATGCATGACTCTGGATAAAAGTATCTGCCAAACACAAAGTTAAGCATTTTGCTAAGCTGCTTAAAAATAAGACCGTTTCCAGCTAAAAGAAACTCGCTTTTTCTAGGGAAATGTTGAAAACCAAATTCCAAAAACCCCAAATCACTAACCATATTGGTGTATGATATATTTGTCCTCTTCACACTGGTGGAAAGCTTATTCAGCAGTTACACCTCATTTCCTGCCTGTACAGGAAACAGTGGGGTCAATGGAAGGTCGGCTCACATATTTCCTATACTTCCTCATGCTTGGCTTCCTGATGTTCCCCGTTATCTTTTAGTTCGCTCATGTGAGTCCATAGATTCTCCCTGGATGCCTTTCAGAGATGCTTCAGCAGCCCTAAACATGAGAGGAACAGACCCCAGACAAAAGTGCCTTTCTGTTGAATGCAAAAATAAATAAATAAAGGGATATAAATTGAGGGAAAAAAATTATAAATAAATAAACAACACATACAAAAACAGAAATAATTTAAATTATTAATTTAAAAAAATATATTAAATTAAACAAAAGACTTAAAAATGAGTTAATAAATACATGTATTAATTGACTTATAAGAATAAACAAAGAAAAAAATATTCAGTTATACAGTCTGATATCAGTCTAAAATATTATTATTGGTGTAAACATTTGTATTCTGAAAAAAATAGCAATTCGCTGCATTTCATTAAATATTGCATTAATATTTTATAATGAAATTTCTTAATTTAAGACTGAAAATAAGTAGAAATAAGAGCATCACATAGCTAAACGAAAGAGCAAATGAGCAAACATCACTGCTAAGAGGAAACTTTCTCAGAAATTTGGCTAATGTTCTGACAAGGTTCTCTCAAAGTAATGAAAAAAAAAATGTTTTTCCCAGCAACATTAATAATACGTTTGTTCAATGTCCTCAAAATGCACATTATTCATACAGCAACCATGGAATGTTATATCTGAAACACTTGCTGGATGATTGTCTGATGTTTTTCATACTTGTTTCAGAACGTTCAAATGTAACATTCCAATAATGTTTGTAAAATTACCATTTGAAATATTCCATTAATGTTCATAAAATGAAAAAAACAAGTTTTGGAATGTTTCGACAACATTATTTTTTAGATCTCTTTAAGGAATAACATTTTCATAATCTAATGGGAACATTTATAGAATGTATTAAGTATATGCTATAGTTGTAGAAATCACAGTATTGAGTCATTTGTTTTACTATAGTTATTATATTACCACAGCAACTATTGAATTACCACAACAAATGAATTCAAGCACCTCATTAGAGCAAGGCTCAAAAACACAACCTACATTAGTATTTTTTTCCACATTGATGATGGAAGGTGTAATTGTTCAAATAACATATTTTTCATTTTAAAACATAAATAAATTGTAACCCCAAAAGTGTAATATTTGGTCCCACTTTATTTTAAGTGGCCTTAACTGCTAAGTACTTACATCAAAAAATAATAACACAAAAATTAGTTCATGTTATATTGCAAAACATTTTTCTCTTTGAGGCCCGGAGCTGCAAGAAGACGGCAGCGGGGTTTCCAGCGCCCTCTGGCGGCCGCGGAGCTCCTGAGCTGCGGGACTCCTCCCCTAATGCAGACCGAGCAGATCGCTCTTCCTGCGGTGTGACAGCAGCAGCATTGGCGCATTGTGTGTCTTTAATATTCATTTGATTCTTTTTTTCTCACGTTGAGTTATTAATACAACCTCATCTAGTTTCCCTCCCTCTGGACGGACTGCAGGACGGAGCGGGCTTCTTAAAAAATGGGCAACAGAGATGATGAATACGATTTCTTGTTCAAAGGTAAATTCTGCATTCCCTTATACAGAGCAGAGGAGTAATCATTCATAATCCATCCATTGTTCCTGACCTATAGATCTGACAGGCTGTTGTATCAGGAAACGTCTTTAGCGGCGGCACCCGTCTGAAATCATGGCATAAATAACAGGCTTTGAGATGCATCGATACACATCCATCGATCAGTAAAACATCTGTTTGCGATGGCCTGGATGCTTTCACACGGGACCACAGGGCCTAGATGATGGGAAATTAACATGCATTATTAAATATATTACAAATGAGCTGCAGCCCTACATGTTTAGAGGTGATTTAAGACGAAAAACGGCCGCAGGTTTGTTTTGCGATGCTATCTAATAATGCTTTTTCCATTGAGGCTGATGATTGAAGCCAACAGAGAACGTTCTCATAACTTTTACTAAATGTTTGAGCAGATATTCTTAAAATTATCTTTATGGAACGTTTTCATGACGTTATTAATATTGGATATATGCGTTCTCGTAATGCTGAGAGGAAACGTTCTAAAAATACGTTCTCAGTTACGTCCTTGTTATTCGTACGTTCTCAGGACTTGTTTAGAACTATCAGTGACGTTTTACAGTTTTAAGAATAGAACGTTCTCATAACATTTTCTGAAGTAGCCTATATATAGTGCAATGTTTATCTAACATTAAGATGTTTTCAGTGACGGTTTTAAAGTGATAGAAATGGGTGTTTCAAATTTTAAATAACATTCAAATATAGCATTATCATAACGTTTTTAAAAGTATTCCTGTAACGTTTACATAACTAAAAAAAATGGCATTTAAATATAAAATGGGGTTTTAAATGTTTCCAAAGCATTAAGATGTTTTTTAAACTGATGGAAAGGAATATTCCTTAATGTTCACATAAATATATAAAACGGGTGTTTTAAATGTTGAGAGAGCATTCAAATGTAAAGTTCTCAGCAAGAAGAAACATTTAAAAAAAAAAAAAAAAAGCTGGGCATTCTGAACATTTAAAAAACATTAAGAAATGACATTTTCATGAAAGTTTCAAAATGATGCAATGGTATGTTCCTCTAACGTTCACATAACCAATAAAAACATTCTTTAAATATAAAAAAACTGGGCTTTAAACACCGAAAACGTTTTTAAAGTGATAAAATGGAATGTTTCTCTAATGTTCATTCAGCTGAAAAAAAAACATGGCTGTTTTAAATGTAGAGAATGTAACATTCTAATAATGTTTCTCTAACGTTTACATAACCAAGAAGAAACATTCTAAATACAGTAAGAATTGGAAAAACATAGCGGGAATGTTAGAAAAACATAAATTAACATTAATAACTGTTTTTTTGTTAGCTGGGTATAGAAGGCACATTTAAAAATAAGATGCATGATGATAATTAGGCCACATGCTGGTATTCTGTCCTGCAGCTGATTGGTTACATTGTAACTCTGATTTTATCGTGTCACATGATCAAAGTCTGACACAGCAAATCTGTTACATTCTATTTTCACTAAATCAGCAAAGTGCGAGGATCAAAGTTCAACTTAACTTCCTAGAAAAGACGACATGAGGATATCAGGCTAAGCAGAAGGAAATCAAGACAAACACTTTCACAGCTTTAAAGGAACAGCTCACCTGTACTGTAAATGAAAACCATACCATCCTTTACTTATCTTCCTTTTTATATTAAACACGGTATGAGAGTTTTGTAGACTGTCTCTGAGCCATAATGAAAGTCAAAGGGCTCCAGGGGTATGAGTTTCAAATCAGATGGATTATTTTCCAGATACAGTATTACCATCAGATCTTGAGTAATGGGCCTTCAAAATAAAAAGAAAAAACAAGCAATGAAAAGAGAAAGAGAGCTGCAGGATGACACACAGTTCAAAATGAAGTTTGGCAATGAATCTGTCAATCATAACTGAATGAAGAAAGTTTATATAGCACAGATATGTTCTCACTGGTCAGGTGTCATTAAACTAGCATAGGATTATTCATAATCATGCAGGATTTATAATAATTAGACAAATAATGGGAACATCTATTATTATAGAGGTTCATGTCACAGTTCTTTTTAATGCCTAAATTCTCTCTGTTTTTTTTTTTACTATGAAAGCGGGATTATTTACATGTTATCCTTTCATATATTAGCACAGTCTCAGTGAAGCATAAAAAAGTTTGGATTTTTTTTTAGTTTTTGAGTCAATTATTGGATTGATTAAAATAATATCTGCTGTTTCGAAAACAGTTGCCACTTAATTTTTTTGTGGATATTGATAGTATTTTAGAAAAACAATTTGTAACAATATAAATGTCATTACAGTCACTTTTAATTATTAATTTCTGACCCCAAACCGAATGCTAGTCTGTGTTAATATTTTGTGATTATATTGTGATGTGATTGTTTGCTCCTGCTCTCAGTGGTTCTGATTGGAGATTCGGGCGTCGGGAAGAGTAACCTGCTGTCGCGCTTCACACGGAATGAATTTAACCTGGAGAGCAAGAGCACGATAGGAGTGGAGTTCGCCACCAGGAGCATCCAGGTGGACGGCAAGACGATAAAAGCTCAGATCTGGGACACAGCAGGGCAGGAGCGGTACAGGGCCATTACCTCTGCGTGAGTACAGTCAAGCTTTATATGAGAAATACAGACAAACTGTGGTGTTTACAAAGCACTTCAGTTCTACGCAGTGTTACTCTAGTGTCACTGATATACTGTTTGTTTCCAACCCAGGCTTACAAAAATATGTATGTTTTTGTCATTCAGCGCTCTGTGTGTGTTTCTCTTTAATTCAAAAATTACGAGTGAGGGCAAGGGCAAGAGCAGGCAGCATTTCGGGCCACGGTATTCTCTTCCCAAACTAAAAACAAAATTTGGGTGAAGAAACATGCGGTATAAGTGTTGTCGGCTCAAGAGCAAAGCACACACAGTCAGCTCCCGAGGGACAGAGGTCCGTCTGTACACCTTCTCCCCGATCGCTCTGCTCTCTGGAGTTCTGAAGAGAGTGCGCTGGGACGTGGTAAGTCTACTACTTGTAGCGCCATTCTGGCCGGGCCAAGTATGATTCTCGGACCTGAGGGCCCACCTAGACAGCTCTCTGTAGGAGAGCTTGTTCAAAGTCTTGGAAACTGCGAGTGTGACACAGGTCATAGACACAGGTCTCTCAACCGAGGTTGTCGAGACCATTCTTCAATCCAGAGCTCCATCTACGAGGAAACTATATGCCCTGAAATGCCACCAGAATCCAGTTAACTGCCCAGTAGGTGCTGGAGTTCCTGCAGGCTATCTGGGGCGCTGAGGTTGAGGCCACTGGTACGTAACCGTGTTGACCAGGGAACTGGCAGTAGCTTTCTTAATCGAAACTCTGTAAATTCTTTTGGAAACTGCAGTGATATGTTTTTTGATATTTGGTATTTTGTGTATAGCTAAAAAGTGCACCCAGGTAGTTTATGCCATGAGACCAAGAACAAGATTTTTTTTAACATTTTGAAAAGATATTTTTACTTTTTAAAAAAAAAAAAGTTAACTTTTTTAAATTAAGCCTTTTTTGTCATTTTGTTGTGTGTTTTGGCCATATTATTTATACATTTTTAGTTTAGTTGTTTTTTAGTGCAATTGCAGGTTTTGTTTTGTTTTTATAAAATAACAAAACAATTAATAAAATTGAAAAATGTTTCTGATTGTAAAGTAGCTAAGATAAAATTACTTTAAGCTTTATTGTATTTTATTATTTTAACTAAATTTTATTTTAGTTAAAGTTTATTTTGAGTAATATATCCTTTTTTATTATTTTAGTGTTAGTTAACTATAATAACCCTGGTTTTACCATGATGCATGTTCCAACAATATATTTTGTTAGTATTTTTTAGGCAAGAAAAAAGTTGCCACACAACAAATATTCCACAATATATTTGCATTTGTGGCTGTTGATAAGTGAACAGATGTGGTTATGGTTCCTCTAAGCTAAAAATAATATTTGCATCCTTCACCTCAGCCATGAAACTGTTTTACTTTATATTTTGTATAATTTTATTTTGTATTTTGAACCATTGTATTTTTCATTAATGTTGGCAATGTGATCAACCTGTATGGCAATAGCAATACTCTATCAATGGAATATATACCAATAGTAATATTTTTGAAAATAATACTTATTCATTATTACACATTATAATACATATTCATTTGAAACTAAAACTGCACAAAATGAAGTAAACGAAAATTATTTACTAGCTAATGAAAAAGGAATGTTACCCAGGCAACTAACTGAAATAAGTTTGCCAAAGCAAAAAATATATATAAAAAAATAAATATATATATATATATATATATATATATTTACTAACAAAATAAAATAAAACTGAACTAAAGCTAAAACTATGAGCAACAATAATGGTGAAAACAGGTTATTATTGTAAACTAAAACTTAAAAACATTTTTATTAATTTGTCAAAATGTAAATATTAGGGATGTAACTATCAAAATTTCACGGTACGGTAATACCTCGGTATGATTGGCACAGTACGTATTTATTAAATAATTTACATAAAAAACAAAACTAATTCAGAGGATCCAAAAAAGTGGCAGAAGTGTTTATTAAACACTTTACATGAACACTAAACATATCAGTGGCACACACATTAGCCATCTATCTCTAAACTTTAAAAACAGAAACTTCTATTTTAATAACAAAAAATTATTAATCCTTCCACACATGCGATTTAAAACCTGTTTTAGATTGCAAGATGACGTCATATATCAATTTGCATATTCATTACGTCAGTGTGTCATATTATCTTGCTTCTCTGTGGTCACATAATGTTATTCAATGCACCCTTGTTCTCAATATAACTGTTTTCACTGATATACATATATTTTTAATGGTTTCTGTAATGAATATGAAATAGTGACTGAAATGCACACCGTTATAAGGCCTACTGAACTAGCTCTACCTTACAAGTTTGTTAATCTAAATTAAAAACCTTATTTATAATCATTTATAATTATATTCTTATATTTATAATTCTTAATAATGCAACCAAGTACACATAAAATATAGACAATGGCTATGCTGTGATTTTGGCTCTATTTGCATGTAAAATAGAGTTAGATGCAACATAATATCTATTTTAACTGAACCCCTGCTCCTCTCAGCCGCTTGCCGAACAGAACACACACAGAGAGAGGTGTTCGCGCACCGCGCTGGTAGAACAAGAGCTCGTGCGGCAGTACCGGAGACTTGCTGAGCTTTGTCCAAGAAGTCTCTAGATTTGTCGGTAGTCTCTTTTAGGGAAAATGTCGCCAAGGGGGTCTGAATAGTCGCTAAATATCGCTCCTGTTCGCTCCATTCGCTGAGTTAATTTTTGAATGTTAGCATTACACATACCCAGATTTATATCTATGGGTTTTCAAAGATGGTGGGTTTGTTCGGTAGCTCACAGAGTACAGAGATTTGACTTGAGAGGCAAGGACCTCCAATTTGAATCCTGTGTAACTTTTATGACACCAGGTTGAGTGAAGGACACAATATAAAAAGTGGGACCAATAATTGCTATTGTGAAAGGAAATTAGTCTAAATAAACATTCTGCCATCACTGACTCTTCCAAATTGCCATCCACACCATACAAGGTTCTTCTGCAGAAAACAAAAGATGTTCTAAAGAACTTGAGTCCAAACAATATTGAAAAAAATAAAAATAACATTATTGCAAGACACTACAGTTAATTATAGATATTGTATACTTTCCCCTATGATTAATCACAAAACATTAATTCATTGTTTTCCTAAACATTATGTTTAAATAAGCAAATGAGGCAATTAAATATGGACTTATATGCGTACATTTTCAGAACGGAAATCCAAATATTGGATAAACATATGAAAATGAAAAGTTCCTTTTCAGGAACTCGAGCCACGTTGACGAGACGATATGGGAACGCCTCCAGCGTGACGGCTCTGAATTGTGTGTAAAATCAGCCAATGAATAGTTGGAACATCATAGGCGGGTGACGAGGATGAAGAAATGAGAGCACTGAGGAAACTAAAAATAGAGCGACAGCAGAGAAAACAAAACTGTGCTGCAGTAAAAGAAAAAAAAAACGTAAGTTTCTTCGGACGTGGCCAAATAAATAAATTAAAAAATGCCTTCCAGAAGGTACTTGCCGTTTTTGTCCTGATTTCTACACCGAGGTGTCGAAATCATGGCCATTCGCGGCCCGTTGTAATGTAATGGGGATGAATGAAAGCAGTTATAAGAAGATGCCATGAATTAAGTAGACAATTGCGAGCTATCTCTCTCTCTAGGCTGCATTGTCTTTAAAGGCTTTAAGCCTTTAAGAATTACATCTAAAATGCTGGTGGGCATGGGGTACTCTGTGGCAGGTCAAGCTGGTGACGTGTCTGCACACAGGGAAAAAAAGGCTTCAAAACATAGTAGCAGTCATTCTGTCGAGACAGGGGCTAAGGCCCAGGGAATGGATGCTTCACCCCGAGGGGTAGAGCAGATCTGGAGTGTATATTACAAGGCAGAGGTAGACCCATCCACAATAGAGAATGTGCAATGTCCCCTCTGGTATTCTCTAGTTCATCCAGCTCCACTGGCAAGATCCAGTTAACTGCCCAGAAATTTTTGCAGGCCAGATTCTCTACTGGGGTCACTCACTCCATGAAGGTTTACATGACGCAATATTGGCTTACCACGCCTCTCTCAATGGACACACAGTTGGTAAAGAACCCCTGGTCATACCTCCGCGGTGCATGGAGGTTTGGGCTACCAGTACATTCCCGGCTGCCGACCTGGGACCTGGCTGTCATGTTAGAGGCCCTCTGTGGGCCACCATTTGAGCCCATAGAGGAGATCTCTGATCGTCTATTGACAATCAAGACCACACTATTGCTAGCATTGTGTTCTATGAGGAGAGTGGGTGACCTTCAGGTCCTCTCAGTGGCCCCTTCTCATCTTGACTAACCCCTTATTTCATTTATTTTATACATGTAGAGTTCACTCTGATAGTTATTGACGAATGCCACCACACGAAGAAGGGTGGTGTGTATAACCACATCATGATTCGCTACCTCAAACAAAAACATCAGAACCAGCTACTGAAGAAACAGGAGAAAAGCCCAGTTGCGCTCCCACAGATCCTGGGTCTGACGGCCTCACCTGGTGTGGGAGGAGCGATGAGCCAGCAGAGAGCCGAGGAACACATTCTCCAGGTAACAACCACACTTGCTTTCGTTGATGCTGATTCAGCTTGTCTACAGCAACACAGCAAAGACAAATCATGTGTTAACAGAGTTTTGATGTTGCAGGCAACACATCTTTCTATTGCACAAAAGAAAGACATTAATACATTTATTCCACAGGGTACATTTATTAATGTTAGTTAATGAAAATGCAGTCATTCATTGTTAGTGTATTAACTAATGTTACCAAACATACAGTAACTTGTGATTTTAATGATGCATTAATAAATGCTGAAATTAACAGTAACTAACATTAAAAAATGCTGTAGTAGTATTGTACATTTTTGGTTCGGGGTTACAAATGTACTTATGAACCTTATTGTAAAGTGTTAAAAAAAAGGCTTGAAACTTTCTCCTGGAAAAAAAATGTATCACCATTTCCACAAAAATTCTGAAGCAGCAAAACTTTTCAACATTTATAATGACATTAAAATGATTTCTGAAGGATCATTTGATGCAGAAAAACTGACCTTTGATCACAGGATGTTTTTGTTAAATATATACATTATAATAAAAATATTTTAATAGAATTAAATAGAATTGGTGATCATAAAAGAATTGAAAAACATTGAAACTTTACAGTAAGGTCTTGTTTGCTAACAATGACAACGTTTATGAAACTTAGTTAATGTTAGTTAATACAATTTGATAAAATGGTAATGTTAGATCACAGTGCATTAACTAATATACTTGTAAATGCTGATATTAATATTAAGATTACAAGTATAGTTGATGTACAAGTATAGTTAGTTCCAATACTACAAGAACATAAAGGCTTGAATACACAAAACATACATTGGTCAGATTTTTTCAGATCTGCGTGAATCTGTTGTCATGGGAAGGCTAATAAAGTCTGGTAGTGTATGATCCTCAGTCATAAATTGTATGATGGCCATTTTTTTTCCTTTGAGACTATTCAGCAAGTGTATGATTCCTAGCTTTTAAATTATGTTCAGATTTTAAAGGTTTGTAGTGCATTCCAGCTTTTAACTCCAAAATGGATTTGTTAAGGAACTGGAATCATTAAGCGGAAGAAAACTGTTAAAGTCTACAACTCCTATGCCTACCAGCAATGTGCATGTTATATGTTGTGAGAACAAGGCTGAGCAAATCCATATGTTAACGAATGTGCGCAAACACACAAACCACACACTAATACACACTACATTCTTCTTTACTTCAAGTTATTTTCCTCCTCTCAAATCTAAAAACCAAATCTTCCCTATAAGTGTTTTTTTGTAATCTGACCTCTCCACACTCACACACACACCCTCCCCTCTCCCACATCTTTTACTGTTTTCTCCACCGCAAAGCTGTTTCCAATGTTCCGCGTGGCCCCTGTGCTGGAGGCAGCCATAAACCTCCCCCTTCCTTATATGCCTCTCCAGTCAGCACCCTGGATCACATTATTACTCTGCTGGCCTGTTTAAGCATGAATCTTTATGACAACAGAACCATATTAAGTGTTGGTTTCTCAGTAAAAGAAATCAAGGTTAAGGAATTGGTTTCTTTTAAAAATGCTTGATTTTTCAAGACACTGAGAGTCCTTAAATACCTACATGCATACAACAAACCCAGCCAAAGTAGTCTTCTTCACAATCAAATGACTCCTTTTAAACAGGATATTTTACTAAATGAGTTCAAAGAAGTGTTAGAATCCTAACTGATAAGTCAAATGACAATGCATAGTCAAAATTAATGTTTTGCTATTTATAAGTCATTCAGGGTCAGTTTATGTCCACTGATGTGTGATGTTTTTGATCATTGCACAGTTTATCTGTTGGCCTTTAATAAAATTGAGCTGCAAGCTCAACAGTATGTGTCTCATTATTTTGATTCATTACAGATCTGTGCCAACCTGGACGCCTTCACAATAAAAACAAAGACTTTCGAAGAAGATGAGGCCAAAACACCATTCAAAAGGATTGCAAGAGCAGAAGAGAGGAAGGAGGTAATTCCACTTGATGTGTGTCACTGAATAAAGTTCATGAAGTGTCTAATTTCTGCAGCACTAGTTTGGGATGAGAGTTAGAATAAAAAGAAGATAAAAAGTAATACAATTCTGGTAACACTTTACAATAAGATGCATTTGTTAACATTAGTTATTGTATTAACTAATATGAACAAACAAAGATCAGCACATTTATTTATTTATTATTCTCAACTGCCCATTTTTTTTTTTCTTAAGGAGTAGATCACCCAAAAATTAAACTTTTGACATCATTTACTTATCCTCATGTGTGTTCCAAACCTGTAAGAAAGCTCTTTTGAGAAATTTTGAAGAACCTGTCAGTCCCCATTGTCTTGTATAGTAAAGAAAGAAATAAAATCTGAATTCTGGACAATTTAAAACTAATAGAATTTCAAATGACAAGAGCTAGTATGTGTATTCATTTATTTGAAGAATATTTTTAAGACTTTTGGTAGCCAAAAGGGGTGACTTACCCCAATTTTTTAAATTCCTCCTCTTCTGTATTATGGAAGTCAATGGGGCCCAACAACTGTACTGTGTTATTATGTAACGGTGTTACGTAATTATGATACCATGTAATTGTAATATGTTACAGTAACAAAAAACTAATTATTTAGATTAGAGTTACATTTGGAAAAAGGTGGGAATACTATCAGGATTACATTTGTTTTATGTAAAATTAAAGACATGAGTTTTTTTGACATAATAACGCTGTATTTAGCGCTGCTCCATTGGACTCCGAGCCCTGGAAGTATGAACCATAGCGAGGGTAGAGCTCGGCGTCTGGCTCGGACCCCGCATACTCCCTTTAGGATAGTGCGAACGAGAAAGAGAAGGGGAGCAGGAGGGATGCTTGAACGAGATACTGAAGGAAACAGGTTTATTTGTAGTGGATAGTTTAGGACCGGATTGGCTAACGAGATGATAAGATAATGATTAGTAATGCAGTGTCGGCTGTGTGTGTTCGCGCTCCTCCCAAAATTAGTTTGGCAACATCACATTTTTACTTGCATGTGTTAAAGAAAAAAAAGTTATAGTTTTAATTTCAAAGTCATGATTAAATAAAAGTAGCCTACTGTAGGATTACAAATTGTAGAAATGGCTAAACATTTCCATCTATATATAAGTATAATTTGGAAATCATGTATTTTGCTATTAACGGGAAGCTCACAGTGAGACATTGGCCATTTGTAACATCTGTTAAAAGTTTACCGGGCTAAGTGTAAATGAAAATCCTTTTAAGGTTCAGCTACACCTGTTGTTTTAAGGTTTCCATAGCACCTATGCATTTCTATAACACTTGTATGTTAACTCAGA
>JAUCMT010000150.1:274749-286357 GCA_032357475.1 Enteromius thamalakanensis | reverse complement strand
TCTTCCGATCAACCTGTACTACAAAAAAAGTTTGCAATTATCAATGTAATCAATCATCTGGGTAAGGTGATATTATATATATATATATATATTTATTTATTTATTTATATATTTTTTTACCTTATACACCAGCAGCGTCTCGCCTTAAGATAAGATTTTTTTCATTAGATGCATTGCACTCAGAACGGCAAGATACTGTACTGTATATACAGTAGTCTGACTTCAGGGTAATAAATGTGAGCTTATAGGCCTATATAATCTCCCTATACCTATATAGTCACAATTACCATTTAGATTTGTATCCCCTGGTGGAAACTGAGTTCTAATAAAAGTTCTAATAAAATAAGTGAATAAGTTCTTATTAAAAGCGTGCACATAAAGAAGTAAAGCAGGATCATCACCATCATTCTCCAGCACTGGGAAGCTGCGGGCTCCTCTCAGGTCGTAGATGTTCTCGTCTCTCTCTAAGGGAAGCTGGCTGGCAGACCAGGCTGCTCCAGGGCCACTGAGTTTGGGCACGTTCAGGACCGCTCGGCCCTTTTTCGCAGGAGAAGCCTTCAGCGCTGGATAGACCAGAATCAGACTTCAGTTAGATCACAGCATCTCCTTCAGATCTTCATCACTACAGTCCTTCTCATAACATACTGAAGCTCATCTGTGTCACTTTCTGACACTCAAGGTAACGCTTTAGTGCCATCCATTGTTATCAGTTGTTTGTCTTAACATAAAGGTTTGCATGCATGTGTAAAAAAAATATAAATAATTTGATAAAAAATTTACTTTTCTTGGAGCACCTAAACATACACACGTCTGAACAATATAAAACATGTAACAGGCAAATATAAGTGCAGTCACCAGTATTTATAGCAAAAACTGACAATAAACAAGCATTACAAACAAGTTGTGTTGCAGTCCACGGCTTCTGAAGATATACGATGTGAAGAAGAGAGCAAAGCATAAGGTTTTAATTGCTGATGATGATCATGCTGCCACAAATTACTTACTTTGCCTTAAAAGACTTGGAATATTGATACTTTGTAATTATGACAGTAGTTATATCTGCCTGTCTGTTTGGAGGCAGGGTTTATACCTATTTTGGAGGCATTTAGTCCTCTAGGTACATAAATGTGGAAATAGTGTAAATATAAATAAAACTAAGACTTAAAAATAAGACTTTTTTCATATTGAAAAATCACACCCCAACACACTGTATATGCAATAATGGCAACATTATTACCCAATATACAATTCAATCATTATGCTAAAATTCCCAGTATTTTTCGCGTCGGCATATTAAAGCAAAGGGTTTATTATTTAAAGAAAAAGAGGACCCTGCTCAACAAAAAATGATGCTGTGCATCAAAAAGTGACTCCAGAGGGTCCTGACCAAGCATCAGTATGTGATGAGTTGAGATTGAGAAGGTGTTGTTCTGTGAGTCACTCACAAGTGCTTTTCTTGAACACAGAGCTGCTCATGAACCTGAAGAAGCGGTCAGCGTAGAAGTTCGGTCGGTGGACAGACACAGTGTCCTGAGGAAACAGTTTTAAAAGGAGAAATATAAGTATATATTAAACAGGCTAAATGGGTCTAAATAACAACCAATGTCCTATTTGAACTATTTATACTTCTGTTGACTCATAGTCATTATTGAGGTGCAAATGAGGTGTAAATAAAATAGAAATTTTAGATTTGTTGACTTCTGATAATATTTTCATGACAGTTAAGTACTTTTTTTAAAGTCACTGCTTAATGTAAAAGTATAAAATGAACAAACAAAAAATATAATACAAAATTGTTATATATGATTTAATTGCATTTATCCTGATTAAAATATGTTATAGCAATATTTTACTTTTTAGATAAAATTGTACCACACAAATACTGTTTTACAATAATAAGAATCTAATGAGAATCAATTAGAGAGAAAAAAAGACTCACAAATAAAATGTATGACATTATGATTATTAAAAGTTAATTACCAATTAACCTTAATTATCATGAAATTTCTGTCTAAAAGAAGACTTCATTCAATGTTTGTAGATTTATACTTAGATGCAATGTGTTTATTTTAGGATAAAATACAACCTGGACATGTTTCTATGAAAATCACATTTAGAGAAAGAGTGGTCAATTTGATTTACACATGTGTTTTCAAATGTACAAATGTGCCTAATAAGACAAAAAAAACAGCCCCTACAAAAAGAATCCAGCGTGTCTTACAGTGTTTGAGGAGAAAAGCACAGACTGGAACCGAAGTGGAGAGAAACAGACATTTGAACACAAATGGAAAGAGATGTTCTCTCAGACTTACTCTCACACTATCTTCAGCGAAACCAAACACAAGTGATCCTTATCAAAGTCTGTCTACTGTCTCAGACACACACACACACACCTCATCCATTAAAAAAGGAGGTCACGGGGTGAAATTTAAAGTTAAGATTTTGTGTGTAAAAGCAGTTAGATGGCAGACAGGCGGATTATGATGCATCATAACGGTGAAGATGATGATGATGTATGTGTGTGTGTTTCTCACCCCGTCATGCACCAGAGCCTTCCACGTGTGTTCCAGCTTCTTTATGAGTCTGCAGAAAAACATAGACATCAGCTTCACTTCAGAGTGATAGAGAACTTAATACAGTCTTATAAAAACTGTTACATAAGAGCATAAATCAAGCACAAACGCTAGAGAAGATTATAAAGCCATGCGCTGACGTGACTCAAACACACACTAACAGAGAATCAAAGAGCAGCAGGAGAGAAAATACACAAGCTCCAAACTACACTATACAACAGTTTAAAAAGGGCCTAAAATAAAATGTAATAATAAAAAACAGAATAGTTTTAAATAACAATCACTGTTAAATGAATGAATAAATAAATAAATAAATATTCCTTTTTTTATACTTTTTTCAATTTTGCAATGAAATAGTACAATAATATTATTTCTAATTTTTAATTTAATTTTATTTATTGAATTTAGGATAAAATATATAAATAATAGTTAGATTTACCAAATGAAGAATCTTACAGGGTAGTTAAAAAATTAACCTTTAGCTTAACAATTGTTCTAAATGAAATTAATATAAAATAGTAATATAAAATGCAATTCAAAATATTGCCACAATTCTGCCAATAATTAACAAAATAAAAGGGCCAGGTTTACAGGTTTAACTCGGAGTATGTGAAGTTAGGCAGTTTTTTTTACATTTATAGTTTAAAGATTTTTTAACAATAATTCCAACCCCAGGACACCTGCACCATGAAACACAATTTTACAATTTTCACAATTTTTAAGTTTTATAGTGTAACATTTAATTAAACAACATAATATTTTAGAGAACAATATTTGTTAAATCTAAATTTTTCATCACTATTTCAAATTAATATGAGCATACATTTAAAATGGAATTTAAATATTGAATATTGTACAGGTTTGATTTGGCAATGACTCCTAAATCACTCCTAAAGAATAATAATAAAATAATACAAATTTATGTGATTATTAAAATGAAGTACAGTCATGAATCATGTGATTTTCTTTGATTCGGAGAACAGAGCAGGTTTTAAATGTGCTTTACTAGTACCACTGTATTTTGTTATGTTATGTATGACCTGTAGGACTGAAGGATGTCTATGATGCCGACGAAGAGCAAGAGTCTCTCTCCTTTGCCGTTGACGGCAGGAATACCTCCCATCCTGCAGAGAGAGAAGAGTCAGTGTGTGCTGCATCCAAACAGACTGTCAGCGTTCAATCAGAGACACGCACGTGTCTTCTGCGTCTAAGGATCCGCCGCACGCCGCTCCTCCCTGAATAGACTCCATGGCGGTGGAGTAAAGCGCTCTCTGAGCGGCTGGTCTCTTCTCATCGCTGCTGCTCTGAGAGCCCTCCATCTGCTGCTCGCGCTCCGCCTGGTCCAGGTTATGAACCCCCAGCAGCAGACTGTAGTCCATGATCTTAAAACTCTCCAGCACCTACACACACACACACACACATACACACCTTCACTACACACACTTCAGATGTGCACTAACCCAGCTAGGACTGCATGACTAATCATAGTAAAATCAAAATCGCTATGACGCTAAAATAAACAATAATAATAATAATAATTTGAAAACTATTATTATTATTTATCGTATTTATTAAATACTTTTTCAGTTTTACATTCTAATTTTATATCATTTTTTTTTTTAGCAATGATAATATTAAGTATAATAATAATTATTATTACTGTAGTCATATAAGTCATATGATTATATAAGCACAACATTTTGGCAAAATCATATAGCCCTACAAACATGCAAACCTGGATTAAAAATAACAATGGCATTTTAAATAACAATGGCAATTTGTAAATAATAACAATAAAAATAATAGCAGTAAATAATAATTATTATTATTTTATTATGTTATTCATTTTTTTAAATACTAAATTTTTTAAATGTATTTTACTGTAAAATATTACAATACTAATATTTTTTATATCATTATTTATTAGCTATAAAAATAACAATAACAAAAACAACAACAATAACGATAATAATAGATTTTGCCCTACAACCAAGAAAAACAAAATTTGTTTTAATTACATGTTAAATCTAACTTGTAAATTTTAATGAAATTTAAAAAAATAAATAAATAAATGTCCAGATTTACCTAATGAATAGTCTTAAGAATATATATTTTTATTATTGCATTATTTTTTTTAAATACTTGCTTTTTTTGTATTTTACAGTAACATTTTACAATAGCAATATTTGTTATTTTGCTGTTATTTAGCAATTGTTTTTTGCTAAAAAATTATAATAATTCATGTTAATATTAATTTCTGTTATATGACTACAAAATATTGACCCAAAATTATGTAGCCCAACAAACAAGCAAACCTGGAGTTTTTGTTTTGAATCCCAATCCCAGTGTTTTTTCAGAAAGAATGTTGTTATGAGTTATTTGAGATGATTGTGCTCACCAGACAGTCTCTCTGGAGCGTCTTCACCAGGGCGTTATACGTGTCCACGTCCAGTAAGAGTCCCTCCTGAACGTCCTGCATAAAGTCCAGGTCTTTGAAGGTGGGCTTGGACTTCTCGCGCTCTTTCTTGGATGCACGACGTTTGTACGTAGAGCCCTTCAAGTCGAACTTGAGGTGCATGCGAACGATGCGTGGAAGGATGTTATTCATCACCACGATCCGGATGTTCTTCCCTCCGGACTGAACGCAGTACAAACCGAAGAACTTGGGCAGAAGCGTGCGAGGATTCTGGTTCAGGTTCTGAGAGACAAACAACATCAAGTCAGAAAACCTGCTACATGAGCAGCAAAAACTGAGCAAAAGAGCTAATGAACTGACTTGATTCCTCAAAGATAAACCAGCAAGATTTCCTAGTGCAGTGGTCAGACATCCCAGTAACACTTTGCAATAAAGTGTCATTAGTTAACATGACAATAATAAACACTTCATTCATTACACTATTTACTAATCTTTGTTAATGCTAGTTAATAGAAATATATCATAAATAATAAATAAATCATTTTACTACAATCCTTAAAGCAATTGATAAAAATAGAGGAGTTCTTTAACTCTCTTCTCCCAGTTTCAGACAAGGCTTAAGCTAGTCCCAGACTAAATTGCATGTTTGAGCTGTTATAGATGAAGATATATTGCTCTGACATATCTTAAAACATGTCAGTGTCGTTGTTCTGTGTTAAGATGCACACCTGTAAGATTTTCCTATAAGACATTTTGGTAAAAGTTGCTTAAATATCTTAATTTAACTACTGCCTAGTCCTGGCTTAAGCTAAGCCCCGTTCGTGAAACCGGGCCATAGTGTATCTATTTATCAATTAAAAAAAAAAAATTCATATAATTTATATATTTAGTATTTATTATGTCAATTTATATAAATATATATTAATATTTTCATGTGTTGAATAATGCATAATGGGTCCTTCCTAAATCTAGAACCTTAAAAACATTTTATTACTTTAAATAAATAATACAAAAAAAAAAAACTAATAAAAAAAGCTTTATTTTTGCTAGTTGTCAAGGAAACATTTTTTTATTTTAATTTTAAGTAACAGATAAATAACTAATGATGACTGATAAAAATAATTAATTAAACTGTAACTAAAAACTAAAACTTGACTGATTAAAAAAAATATATAAAAAGTAAATTACTAAAACAATAACTTATAGCAAAATGAACAAAATATGTACTGTGTAACTATAATCGTATATTATACAACAATAACAGTGTTTACAAATTGTAAATATGGCATGTGATTGTTTTTTTTTAAAGTCTGTTTGTGTTTTTATGCACAAACACATTTCTTTTAACTTCATCACTTCCCTCACTCCTAATGCTGCAACAGCTGCGCATCACATTCATTTTTAAGATGCACCCTTTGAAAAGACTGAAGCAGGCAGCCCTGTCCTGCTCTTCTCCTCTAGCGAATGGTGTTAATGTGATGCAGCACAACCGGACTCACCATGTAATATCCTGGAAGCAGCTTCTGCAAAAACTCAGCCTCTTTGTGCATGACTGTCTTCAGGATAAACTCATCGTCTCGAGTGACGTAGAAGATGGAGCCGCTTGCCCCGGGGTTTGAGAGCTCGATCAAGGGCTCGTTACAGAGAGAATACTGCAGCAAACACAGAGACACTGCCTTTAGTCTGATGACCCACATGATGCAGATCTCCACTGACTGTTATGCTTTTTGGATATTTATTAACATGAATCATCATCCCCTTTTATTGAACAGCGTCTTGTGTTCCACAGAAGAAAGTCTAAAATTTGGCGTAGAAATAATTTTCTCCCAGAAATCGCTAGTAAATTTCACAAACAATTAAAACAAATGACAAGAGACACACCAAAATAAACATGATATTTTTAAGAGAAAAAAAACCCAACTGTAAACTTACTTCGATTATCTTAAATACAATTATTATTATATATAATTATGTAATACATATTTAGTGCACAGATTTGGAACAATGTTATTTTAATAAAAGTAAGATACTAATATAGTTTTTATTTATATTTTGAATTATTTAGTTGTACAGTGCTTTAACAGTAGTTTTAGTTAATTATGATAACCCTTGTTTGTCACATGATAACAGAATTTCCTTCATTGTGTGAACCATTTCTTTAAAAAAAAAGCAACGTAAGGGTTAGGACACACACACACACACACACACACCAGTGGGTATCTGTTGTTCAAGAGCTTAAAAAGGAAAGCATTAGTGTGGTAATCACCATCTGTCTCAGGTTTTATGCTTGTGTGTGTGTCTGCGCTTATAAAGCACATGTTTTCACACACACATAATATGTTTCATTTAATCTCCAGACGCTGTGTTATCATAATTAGGCATTAACCTTCCCATGACCCTCAGCACTGCCCTGTATAAAGAACAACCCTGACCACACACTCGTCCTGTCTTACTGCTTCCTCAGGATCTACATCCAATATCAATAATACAGCATATGATCCAAAACAAAAAAGCTTTTGAAAATCAGAAAATAAAGACAAACGATGCAATACTATGTACTTCAATCGGAACTTATTTAAATTGTTTTATTTGTAATAAAATATAAACTAGCATTCGAGAGTTTGATGTCAGTGTGATTGTATTATCTGTGATTATTACTTACTGTATTTACAGCAAGCTTGTATGAAAATGATCAAAAGTGAAAGTAAATACTTTAACAGTGTTACAAAATATTAATATTTCAAATAAACGCTGTTCTTTTGAACTTTCTGTTCTTCTGTGAATCCTAATAAAATGTCTCAGTATTTATACAAAAATATCTGTTTTCAACTGTTTTCATCATTGATAATAATCAGAAATGTGTGTTGAGCAGTAAATCAGTATATTATTATGATTTCTGAAGATCATGTGACACTGAAGACTGGAGTAAAGATGCTGGAAATTCAGCTGTGCTTCACAGAGATAAACGAAAGTTTAACAGATGTTAATCTGTCTGCTTCTAAACCAAAAACAGGACCTTCAACAAAGTGTGTGGTTTTGTGGAGATCATCATTATGAATCAAACGTGTAAGGATCAGTTGTGTTGCTCACAGAGCTAATTGTCTGCAATAATCCAAAAGCTTAAGGAAAAACCGTAGAGTTTTTTTGTCAAGGAATAATACGTCAACAACATATGTCAATATACTAAAGACCTCCTGTGCTCAGGAATATAAAACAACACACAGAGAGGCGGTGTGATCTGTGGTGATTCTCACCAGATAGTCGTCCGGTCGAATCCCAAAGAGCTCTCTGAAGTAGCGGAACGCCACCGGAGCGTATGTTTTAAACCTGAAGTCTGGATAGTGATGAGCCGGCGTCAGATTACTGCCTTCACTGAGACACACACACACACACACACATCAGATCTGGATCATCTGAAGAGACTTCTTTTTACAAAAACATTATAAAATCACATGAATCCTAGAGTAATATAGATTGTCATGTATTATTTACATTTTTTCAGCTGCTTGCACACATTTTCAAAACTTAACATCTTTTTTTTCATTTGCCATACTATTCATTTCCTCTTAGATGTTTATGTGTTAAAAAGAAAGATTAAACAAAATAATAATAATTGTAATATAATATATAATGTTATATATGAGAGAAAAAAAATACAAAACCACTAGTTACACACTAGTTAGCAATACATGACTAGCAAACACTACTAATGAATGATCAGTGGCAGTGAGACTATATGAGCAGATGGATTTAAGTCTCTCTTCAGACCTGGGGAAGAAGATGCTCTCCACCACGTAGAAGTCTTGCATGAGGACGTCTCTCTCAGGTTTGGAGCTCAGGTTACCCACGGTGTAGCCGATCCCCAGCTGAATGGCTCCTTTCAGGGCAGACGAGGTCGTCTGTCGACACACAAGACAAACAACACTTCTGAGTCTCTGACAGCATTTAACATGGCCAACACCGACTGCAGAACAGAGACGCATACACAGGAACACACTGCACAATATAAACATAAAATGTGTGTAAAATGCATACATGCCAGCAATTTACACGTTACAGAATTACATGGAAGTACTTTGTATTAATAGACAATGCACAGTAACATTTTAAGTTACTGAAATTATTTTGCATAAAGTCATCAGACTTGTCTCATTTACTGTTAATAAATCACATTATATCAAATATACTGTATGTTTATGTATGCTATGAAGTCATTTTTTAAATCCTAAAGCTGTCCAGAATTAAAATCGAAAAAATACCCAGATGTCCAACATGGACACTTTTGGATCACACTGTGTACAGGTGCTGATCATATAATTAGAATATCTTCCGAAAGTTGATTTATTTCACTAATTCCACTCAAGAAATGATACTTGTATAATGTATTCATTCATTCCACACAGACTGATATACTTCAAGGGTTTATTTCTTTTCATTTTGATGATTATAACTGACAGCTGGAAGAGGTGTCTGAGAGGAGAATGCAAAATAAGCTTCTCAGTATCATGGACAACCCCTCTCACCCCATGCTCCCCTCCATTATGGCCCATCGGACCACACACAGCAAAAGACTCATTGCCTCTAAGCAGAACTGACCGTCGCAGGAAATCCTTCTTACCTGTGGCAATAAAACTATACAACTCTTCACTGCCCTGTAGCTGATTTCTCAGGATTAATAATAATATTAATACTAACATTATTTGTCTTCAGCCAAATTGTGCAAAATAAACATATGTATGTCATTGAATGCTTGTTTCATCCCACCATTACACGCTTCTACTCTCTTTTACTCATTGTGCATCTTAACTAATGAAAACCCAAAATTCAGTATCTCAGAAAATTAGAATATTGTGAAAAGGTTCAGTACTGAAGACAGACACCTGGTGCCACACTCAAATCAGCTAGTTAACTCAAAACACATGCAAAGGCCTGCTCTCTCAGTCTAGTTCTGTAGGCTACACAATTATGGGGAAGACTGCTGATGTGACAGTTGTCCAAAAGATGACCATTAACACCTTGCACAATGAGTGCAAGACAAAAAAGGTTTGCAAAAGAGACTGACTCTTCACAGAGCTCTGCGTATAAGAAGAGGCGACGGGAAGGAAAAGATGTGGTAGAGAAAAAGTGTACAAGCAATAGGGATAACACTGGAAAGAATTGTAAAACAAAACCCATTCAAAAATGTGTGGAGATTCACAAAGAGAGGACTGAAGCTGGAGTCAGTGTTTCAAGAAGCTCTACACACAGACGTTTGCAAGACATGGGTTTCAGCTTCACATTCCTTGTGTCAAGCCACTCTTGAACAACAGACAGTATCAGAAGCATCTCGCCTCCGTCAGTAAAGAAAGGAAAACTTGATGCAGACAGATGACGACAGAATTCCAAGATAGAAGGTGTTATGCGGGAGAAGTGTTTTCAAAGACACGCCGAAGTTGCCTGTTTTCAGCTGGACCGGTAAGTTAGTCCAACATCAGCAATCATAGTGAAAACTGTTGTTTGATCACTTTAATATGATGGACATAACTGCAAAGACAAATATTGTTTTTTTTCCTTGTCAGTGTTGAAAAATATGCAATTGGATTGTAATTGAATGTAACAGGACTGAGAAATGTAGTAAAAACTAATTGCGACACTACTTGTAGAGACGCTACTGCCAAACATATGAATTGCGGGCATCAGGGGTCCGCTAGTAATGTGCATGGCATTAAAACTGACCCTTAGAAATATTCTAATACTGAATAATACAAAGATACTGAATTTGGGGTTTTCATTAGTTAGTTATTCATTACTTATAGTTATATCAGTTATTATCATCAAAATTAAAAGAAATAAACACTTGAAATATTTCATTCTGTGTGGAATAAATGAACACATTATACAAGTTTCACTTCTTAAATGGAATTAGTGAAATAAATCAACTTTTTGAAGATATTCTAATTATATGACCAGCACCTGTATGTCAACAGCCGGAAGCAAACTGAAAAGTAGACTGAAATTGTAATTAAAACTGAGCAGATAGCAGCTGAGATTGAGACAGTGTGAAGCTGCTGTGTCTCTGAAGGAGCACCTTCTTGTAGGTGGTTTCACCGGACGCATCCACCCGCCTGTGACCGATCTTCTTCTCAGGCCCAGAGCTGGCATGACACGAGGACGACGGCATCTGAGAAGAAGAAAAATCACAAATGAGATCTCATTAATAGGTCTTTTTGCAAATTTTTTTTCATAGACAGCAAAAAGATTAAATGGAGATTTGATCTCCCAAGATGACCTTAAAAAATTTTTTTTTAGGATAATTTAAGGAGAATTTGTGATAAAGCTGACACTTCAAGTAACCTATTAAAGAAATAATTTTTCTATTAAAGAATAGTAAATCCAAAAATGTACATTTGCTAAAAATGTAGTTTCAGCTTTTGTTTATAAAATGCAACATTAAAGCGGTCATATGATGTGATGAGATATTCTTTATAGAAGTTATGACTTATCCACACACCCCTAAAACGGCTTGTTTAAACACGCCTCCGTCACAGAGTGGGTTTATTTTTAAACACCACCCAAATGTTTACACAAAGAAAGAAGGCGGAGCTATTATTCTGTCTGTAGTGTTGCTGCGGGCGCCATG
>JAUCMT010000150.1:213699-235095 GCA_032357475.1 Enteromius thamalakanensis | reverse complement strand
GGTTGTTTCTGATCAGGGTTGGAGTTGAATTCTGCTGGAAGGTAGATCTCCAGGAACAGGATTGAGCACCCCTGATGGAAACAAACAAAAAGCCTTTATTTCGGATGCAATTAATGACAATAAACCGTTTGACAGCACTAATAAAAGAAAGTAAATAAAAAACAATAATAAAATGTATATAAATAAACATATAGTAAATAAAATAATATATATATAACTCTCACCGCCCGCAGGATCTGGTCGGTCTGTCTGATGAGTTCTTGGATCTGTTTGAGCACGTTTACTTTCATGTCCTCCAGCTCCTCCTGCTGTGTCGTGGCGTCTGCGATGCAGGTGCGATACGTCGCCTCGGCCTCCTCCGCCTGCAGACACAAACCATTATATATCATGAAAATTAATAACTATTAAAGAATGGAGCAGTAACTCAGAATTGTTGAATAAACATAATATCACTCCAAAATCAAGTAAAATAAATGATATGATATCTTGAAATGAAGCCTTTTTTAAATTCTTTTAGATTTTTGCATTGTGACATTATTTTCATTACAGAAATATCCCAAACTCTCATGACTGTTATACACACTACTGCATTGCCAATGTTTTAATTCTCATAAAAATAATCTTATCATCTTAATCTTATCCTATCATTTTTTTTAAAAGTTTGCAATTTTCTTATGCAAAAAAAAAAAAGAAAAAGAAGAAAAACATTCTGAAGATAGAGAAGATAAAGTGTGTAATGTTATCTGTTCATCATAATGATGGTTCCCTGCACGTGATCTGCAAAAGCACAGTCACACAAAATATGTGAGATTAGCTCATGTTAGGAAATTTCCTGTTTGAGCTGGCTGACCTTGTTGCGCGCTTCCTCTTCTAGTCGTCTCTTCTTGTCCAGAGCCTTAGTGGTTGAGCCACTTCCTGTTCCGCTTTGCTCCTCTTCAACCTTATTGGCCACACTCCGAGCTCTCTCATACTCCTCACAGCGACTCATGTACAGGTGACGTGCCTTACGGAGATTACTCTCGGCATCGGCCTGGTCAACACAAACACACACATCTCTGAACACATGAACACAAACACGCATATTTCACTTTTATTTAGCACTTTAGTTGATTCATCTAGTTAGTTCAGGGTGAAGTGAATCTTTACCAGCTTTCTCTTGGCTCTCTGCCACTGCTCTTTAATGTCTCTGCGCTTCTTCTCATGTTCCTGTCTGCGCTGTGTCATGGGCTGAATGAAGAAGAGAGAAAGAGAAAGGTTTTTTTATTTGTTTCTTTTATTAGACCTGCATGGATTAATCACTCAAAAGCTGCCAAGAACACATCCAGGTCACCCAAAAAGCAAATAAATCATTGAGAAATAAAATGGCATGAAACAAACAAAAAAAAAAACTTTCTTAATGATCAAAAAATTAAGCTCTATTTTTTTGTATTATTATATTTAAATACAATATTTATTGTATTATTATAAAAACATTAATCTGTATTATTCATTTATCCTAGATAATTAAAAAATTCTTAATGATCCAAAAAATGTTTTAGAAATTAAATTAAAGGTATTAATAATGTAATGCAATAAATGTAAAATATACTAATACATTTAAATACAATAATTATTCTATTATTATTTTAAAAATATGTGTTATTTACTTTATTTGGATAATAACAAAAATCGAATTAAATTTATAAAATAAAATAATAATTACCATAAATGTATTATATAATATAATAAAATATATAATACATTTAAATATAACATTTATTGTGTTTTTAAAATATTTAAAATATTTTACCTCTAAATATTTTATCTAATATTCTCTGTTTTAGTCATTTTGAGGTGAAATGTGCAAGACTACTTCCAGACTGTCATCCTGCTTTGGTGTGTGTTTTTCAGATAAGGTGTGGTACCTGTAAAAAGGCGTGTGTGTAGATGTTATTCGTGGCCTGGTGTAAACCACAGCTCTGCTCCGAGTCCTGCTCGAGAGCCAGAGAGAAGATCGACAGCAACGGCATGTGTTCCTGAGAGAGATACACACAGAGAGATTCAGAAACCCGCTCTTCTGTATAATGACAATTCTGTATTTAAATAATAATGATTCTGTCATGATCCATGCACACTCATGGGGCTCTCAAACTTTTTTCCCCCAATAAAACTAGTGTTTTGGAGACTAGTTTACATCATAAACCCTAGTGTTATTTTAATCTGCAAAACACAAACAAACAAGCACACAAATTACCTGGATGATGTTTTGTTTGCAGGACTGGTAGAGTCTCTGAAGACCTTTAGAAAACTCATTCTCTATTGACGAAAGAGTGGAAAATAGAGTCGTAAAGAACAAACAAAATGACCTAGTCCAGGTACAGTAGATGAGTTGGAAATGCATTTATTTTAAGAGTATATCATCACCAAACGGCTGAAGGACATGTCATTACCGAGAGTGATTCTCTTGTCTACGTAGCTGATGATGTCCTTCATGTATTTGGCAATAGATTTGGCGTAATTCAGAGCCGAGTCCACGCCGCCTTCGCTGTGCTGCAGGAGAATATCCACTTCCTGTGGACTCACTGCTGACACACACACACACCGTAAACATCAGCTATAATTAGTCAATATGACAATCTATGCATCGCTAACACCAAAAAAGAGGGATTCACTCACTGCAGTCCTGAGGGTCGTATTTTCCTCCTCCTTCAGAACCTTGACCCAATGACACCCTGTACAGGTCCTCCATCGACTAAACACACAGCAAAGACACAGCAAGTTAGGACACTTTTAAGGACAAAAGAATGGTGATAAAGTGCATTATGAAATGTGTGTATTTTGAGGCAGAGGTCAGAGTCAGATACATGTGGTGAGATTGTAGTAGAGTTTATATCACTTCCTTCTCTGAGGGCTGTTGGGTAGATTTAACTCTTCCACTGTAGTATAACTTCACTATATAGCTGCTGAAAGTAGCACTAACTAAACTAAACAATCATAAATCATATCAGCCGTTTGCTAGTAACCTAAAACATTTTCTTGAAGTCATCCTGAGATTTTAAAGTTAATCTTTCAATAATTTAACAACACGTTTGATTCTTTGACGTTGGTTAATGTTCACATGACATGTAGGTAATAGAAAAAAACTTTTTTCTCTGTTTTATTTTTACTGCATTTATTCTAAATTAATAATTCATTACAACTATACATTTTCATCAGCTCAAAAATCCCAGTGCAGGAAACCCTGAGCAGGAATGAATATAACTAAATATTACATATTTGCATAAATATTTATTATAATATTATATATACACTACCGTTCAAAAGTTTTAGAACAGTAAGATATTTAATGGTTTGTAAAGATCTTTCTTCTGCTCATCAAGGCTGCATTTATTAGATTATGATTTCTGAAAGGTCTGAAAGTGACACTGAAGACTGGAGGAATGATGCTTTGAATCACAGGAATAAATTACATTTTAAAATATATTCACACAGAAAACACTTATTTTAAATTGAAATAATATTTCACAATATTACAGTTTCTTCTGGATTTTTAATCTAATAAACGCAGCCTTGATGAGCAGAAGAAACATCTTTAACAACCATTAAATATCTTACTGTTCTAAAACATTTGAACGGTAGTGTACATTTATTATAAATATAAAAAATGAGTTGCTTTACATTTCTATGTGTTGGATAGGGTAATTTACAACTGTTTATTGATGTATTATTTTATGAGAAATAAAACAGAAACAGAATCAAAGGCTAACTAAAAAATAATATGATTTAGCAAATAAAAATTACAAACAATAAATTAATAAATAAAAATGATATATGATCTTTAAATATTTAATATATTATTATAATATTTGATCAAATATTATATTTTCTCACATTTTCATATTTACCTGTTCATCTGTTCACATTTATGTTGCCAATCTTTTTTTTTTTTACTCCAAAACCCTTACTGTTTTGCACCAAAAATAAATGTTTTACATCAATAAAGAGTTATATTTACTTTAAAATAATATTGCTCCTTCAAGTATCTTCCAGTACTAAGATACTTTTGTTAATAGCTTGCAGTGCAGTCCTTCTTAAAAAAAAGTTGACTAAACGGAACTGCTTTAAATAATGACTAATCACTTGGTAAACTACAGACATACAAAGTGTCATGACAAACATAACAACTAGTGTATTTTAATGAAGGAAGTGAGATGTCTAGCTGTTCTGGAAAATAATTTGAGAGTTCTGGACATAAAAATGATGAATTTGTCATCAGTGTCATTCTAAGAAGTGTTTCTTGAAGACTTGAGTCGTTAGGGACTCTGTTCAGTCTGTATAGAGGTGTGGAGGAAACAATATGCTTGCAAGACAACGCAGGAAGCAACCCACACACACGCTTCCAACAACATCCGCACAAACACACACACACACACTCACCCTGCTCTTTTCTGTCGGAGGCAGGGACAGAAGAGTAGTGCTGTCAATCTCTCCCATTAACAACTCTGAAACACTGACAGAGAGAGAAAATAAATCAGAGAGAGAGAAAAATCACAATAATCAACTATAAACAAAGAAGAAATAATCTATATTTCTCATCTACTACAAGATATAAAATGAATGTGAAGAGTAAATGTTGATGAGAAATATTCCAGTTCAATAATAATAATAATAATAATATATTGAATTTAAATGTTAGATTAGATATATATATATTTCTATAAAATGAAAATGTAATTAAATTACCTGCATTATAAGTGGCTTTATAAGTGGAAATATGTATAATGTATTAATTAATATATAAAGATCAATACATATATTTGAATTAATATTACATTAAACAAATACATAATATAATATTATGTTATCTAAATAACAGTTTTGACATAAAATAATTTTAATGAAATGAAATGTATTAAAAAATCTATTTTAATTATTTTATTTAAAATATTTATTATGTTATATATATATATATACACATATATAATATTAAATTCATATAATAATTATTATTATTATTATAATTATTATTTTTATTTATTTATTGACATTTTATTTCACACAATTATATTTTAAATAATAACTGAGCAGATACGAGCAGCGGATCTTACTTGCTGCTAAAGGCCACAGCAATGGTCTCAATGGCCTTCTCAAAATCTTTCTTCTGAGCATCAGTGGTGCCATCATAACTGAACCCTGACAAACACAGAGAAGAAGAACAACTTCATGGTCACAAACACGCGCTTCTGCTTTGATAACAAATAAAAGTAGAAGTGACATCACATCAACATACAAAAGTGGAAACACCTGTATTTCAGTTCTTCATGTTTGCATATTACACATGTTTTTCTTTCATAAGATAAGACACTGGCTGTGTGGTATCAGCTCATATCTGATGTGGCTTTGCTCATCTGATGCTAGAGCTGAATAATTTGCCTTATGTGCATACATAGGCGAGAGTGTGAGCAGGGTTACCAGTGACAAGAGCTGAAGAAGAGGAGTTTAACATGGCAGTTGGACTGACCTTTGACCTTTGAGATAAGTGTTCCTGCTGCGGTGAGTGTTTCCACAGTGTTCAGCAGAGGATACGTGCTGATTACCTGCCTCAAAACACGCAGAACCTCCCCTAAACACTCGTGAACGGCCGGCCTGCTGCGTGGCTCCTCTTTCACTGCCAAGAAACGAGAAAACATCTTGATTCGGTCATTTAGGGAGACATCTGGAAGCATTTGGAGATGGAAGTTTGTTTACTGTTTCAAACATATGACTTGCTTTTTATCAAATGCAATGCATTTACACCGGTTTAAATGTGCATAAGGACACTGTATTGCCACATGTTCAGAAGCAGTCCTGCCTCTTATTTTCACCAAAACATGTCAGTTATTTGTCCACTTCCTACCCACCCAATCCCACAATGCACTTCATTCTGCTTATTACCACAAAAGGGAACTCACAGTCGCGCACATGCAATGCTACAAAGTGTGTGTGATATTGCGATCATCTAATGAGTTCATCGGGTTTATCAGATGAAAATGTTCACTGCAATGACTTGTTTCACTTTCTGACTAAAGCCAAGGTCTGCAAAATAAACGATTAATAAATGCATAAATCACAGCCATGGTTTGTGAAGTACTGAATCTTTAAATAATAATCATATTGAGCAATGAATGTGAAAAATGTTTGAAGCTTTGAATGATACCATGATTTTACAACCTTTACTCCTTTTTGAATTATTAAAAAATGAGGAAATCTTTTTTTTTTGTCAACAAAGAATCCTGAAGAAAGTATCACAGCTTCCAAAAATATTAAGCATAGCTGTTAATAAATCAGAATGATTTCTGAAGGATCACGTGACACTGAAGACTTAAGTAACTATGTTAAAAAATTCAGATTGCATCACTGGATTAAATTAAAGTATATTCAAACAGAGAATTATCATTTCAATTGAAAAATATTTCAAAACTTTTTTGTATTTTTGATCTAATTAAAAAAATACATAATAAAAAATAAAAAATAAAAAAAATCCTATATTGATATGCTGCATGAAATTCATAAGTATTACCCAGTGGAATGAGTGGAAATTAATAACTCACAATGGCTCAAAAACAGTGCATATTTATAAAACCTACATGTTTATTTCTTAGAAAGATATATGTTCAGTTTTTGTAGGCCTTCTTAAAACACTATTGTGAGTAGGATTATTTCATCCAAAGTCTCCGTTGTTAATTCCATAACGTCTTTTTAGACCTGGTAACTGAGGCTTGAGCCGTTGACAGCAGGCTAATGCATTTAATAGCTAAGTTATGTGTGTGTGTGTGTGTGAGAGAGAGAGCAGGAGAGAGATGTGAATTACGAGTCTGTGCATCTCTCAAAAGCGTTCGGCTAAAACAGTGAAACTTTAAGTTCATTTTCTTCACTAACAGCACTGCTGTTACCTCACTTGTGAGAAGTCAAGTTGTTTTTAGGTTGATGTTAAAGTGCCCCTATTATGCCATTTTAAAGGGGGCTAATATTGTATTATGAGTGTCTTAAAACATGTAGGCAAGGTCAAAAAACACTTTTCTCCAACAATAGATTTAATTTTACCCCATTTCTAAATGATTCATAAACGTGTGAAGCAGTTCGAAGAATCAGTCTGTCTAAACCCCGCCTCTCCGTGAGCCCTGTCACTGTCACTGCTGTGATTGGTCAGATGGCGCAGGCCTTTATGATTGGTCTACCGCTACAGCATGTGTCAGAAAACCAAACGCCCATTGCCATAACTGAATGACAGCAGGATACAGCATCTTCTTGACATGATGTAATCCACGAGGAAATTGTACTGTTTGTGGGCGGGGCAAGTTGTTCAGGACGTAGAACGTGGGCGGACATTATTCAAATATGTTACTCAGTGACGTGGATCCGTAACAGAGAAAGATTTGAACTGCTAACGTTTTTTTTTATAGACATTAACTTTATTAATCGCACACTGTCAGCGTCACAACTTTGCAGATAGTTTATGTTCACATACAGCTACATGACATAAAATAGGATAAAGTAGTCAGAGGAAGTTAGCTATGTTAGCGCTTATGTAAATGTGTGTACGTCTCTGAGAGAGAGATAGAATATGTGTTTGCGGTACATGATGAAACGTATTTTTGGGTCTCCATACATATACAGGTCCAAAAAGATCCAAACACGAACCATTTAACGTTAATGTCTTAAAAACTAAAGAAATTGTGTATTCTAAGAGTCTTAAAGCAAAGTTTCATTCGCTTACAAAAGATTAAATGTTTAGCCCAAATGTGCTATTAAACGTATTTGATTTCTGTAGCATCACTGCTCCAGTCTTCAGAGTCACACGATCCTACAGAAATTATTCTAATTCGCCGTTTTGCTTATAATCATCAACTGAAAACATTTCAAATTTGTGCAAATCAAAGTCGCTGTAAATCAACGCCAGCGGCCGTGAACAAAGAAAAACCTGGCGCTATCCCATAACGGTCGGGGAAAAGAGTAGGAGTTTGGCTGCTGAAACCAAATCCTTTTCAACAGGACAATGAAAGCTGTTGTTTATGCACGACAAAAGTCCTTGTGTGTGCGTCTGCATGCCTAAATGCATGTTCAGAGTGTGGGTGTTCTTAAAAATGTGAAAAACTCAAAAGTAAAACACAAGAGTGTAACATTTCAAACAGTCATTCCTCTTTGACGCGGCGCTGGAAATGTGCCGGACTCCTACACACGTGTGTGACTCTGATTATTTAATATGTTGTGAAGAAAACACAAGCGTGCAAAACTCCCTGCTGCCATAGCAGAGTTTCTGGGTGGATTCAAAAGCAATGGGGATGTGTTTTACAGGAGAAAGTGAGGGGGATGTTTTAAAGCGCATGTTGATGCATGCACGTCATGCAGATCTGAACAGATTTCCTCAAGTGCATTACTCAAAATGACTCGTCACTGTCCGGCTCTTCTCAAATTAATCTGCACGATGATTATAAAGAAAAACATCATGCCATCTTCCCAAAAGCCCCTACTTTTCACTGGCATCAGCATGAGCGTGATTAGTAGCTGACTGCTGCTTTATGTAAAGAGAAACTGTGAAGACATGTACAGGCCTGTGTGCTGTGAATAAATGGCTTTTACAGCTCTGCCATGGCTTACAGAAGCACTGCTAAGGAAATGTGACGAACTCCTACACACCTGTGTATCTCAAACTAATCAACATATCGTGAAGCAAACACAAGCTGGTGTTTGTCCATGCAAAACTCACTGTCACGATGCCAGAGCGTTCTGGGAGGTTGCAAAATGGTAATAGCGACAAGTCACTGTATTTAAATTCAACACAACAACACTGTGTGACTTCCCACTGGGAGAGTTTGCTTTCATCGTTTAGTTCTCTGTCACGCTCCATTTACCAATTGAGTTGATCAAGAGCAAAAATGAACTATTGATATAAATAAAAACTCATAATAAAGCATTACTTTTTTCTTTTTCATGTTTAATTGTCATTTAAAAAAATTTTTTTTCTGTCAATTTGTTTGTGTGTGTGGTTTTTACTATTGTTTTTCCTGTATACATTTTTTGGTCCCACTTTATATTAAGTGGCCTTACCTACCACACACTTACATTTAAATGATCATTTGGAACCTGTTTGTAATTAGATTACATTACATTAGAGACCCGTGAACAACACGCACATGTCTTAAACAGCGTTATTTTACTATTATTTCTATACTTTTGTATTATTTATATTTGAACTTTCATTTATAATTTATGTTTTTTTTTTGTTTTTGTTTTTTTAAATATTGCTAGGTTTACTTTCCATTTAAGTTTCAGTTCCGTTTACCTGTATGTCACGGGGTCATTAACCAACATCAGTGACTCATGAACAAGACAATGTGATGTTAAACACATTGTTAAATATTTGTATTCATATTTTGAATTGAATTTTTTTATATGTTTTACTTTTAGTTTATTTTTTTGCTATTATTTTTGCTTATTTCTTTTTTCTTTAACAGCTTTTTTCTTTAATAGCGTTCTGCTATTTATGTTTCATTTATTTTCTATTCCAGTTTCAGTTTTTATATCCAGTCAGTAATCTTATACTTATAACAGGTAGTTTCTAAGCCAACATTTCTAATTTTAACTTTGTTTATGTTTTTCCATCTAACATTTATATTTTTTGTTATTTTCACCAAAAATGTTTGTAATTGTTTCGGTTAACTAAAATAGCCCTGTCGTTAAATTATTGCTATTGTATCTAAAAATCGTCAAAAAAAGACGTCAACAAAATATTTTTCGGCTTACAAAAAGGTTTGGGAATCCCTGGGTTGCGGCAACAGCTGAAATGAAACGTTTCCTTGAGATGACATTGGAATCGTTGCTATTGCAACTCCACAAGCAGGGCAGATATAAACAGGAAGTAGAGCTGATGAAAATAGCGACACTTTAAGGAAGTCCACAAGGCCTGAGGAGACTCAAATGACTTGTGTTCTTTCTAAAGCAGACAGTGCTGGCGTGATTCATCGCTCTTCTCTCCTCTGAATTAAGTCAGGCAGAGTGCACTGCGCTCGGTTTACCAGACATGCAAGAACCAACAGTGATAGACATCATTATCTGCACTCAAATAAGACCAAGCCATCGTACGGTTCAGAAGACTTGGAACTGACTTCCTTCACGATGCCCATTTGCATGTTTGCCAACTTTAAAACATCTCAGTTTGTCAACAGTCCCTCTTAAATTTGCGCACCACCTATATCCGATCACATTTCCTTAAATGAGTGTACATGCAGTCTAAAAGAGCATTATCAAAGCCTCAATATTATACCACATCACCACAGTTCTGCACGAGGTGAGCAACAGCATCGTGAGAAAAGTGCTCAGTAGTCGTCTGGCCTTCTTTCTGTAGGGTTCTGCCCAGAAGCACTCTTCTAAGGGAAGGTGGAGGGGTGAAGCCCAGCGGACGTGTGTAATCTCAAATTGAAGGCTGCAAAGAAAACATCTGACGCACGGTTCCTCTTCCTTCCTCTCTTTCACCATGGAAACCCAACGAAAAAACACACATTACAAATGCCCATTCCTGAACAAGTCTCGAGGGGAATCTGAAGACATTGTGCCAGTCACATCTAATGTGATATGATGTATTTAATTCTAGCTTCAGTTTATGTAACACACGGGTATGAGTGTCTTATTCCTTCTACAAAAACAGAAGCAGAAATATGTTCAAATAACAAAACAATAAACCCAACAGTGAATAAATACTTCAATTAACCAACCAACAATTCTTAACACGAAAAACTAAAAATTTTAAATATTTAATATGTTAAAAGTTGTGTATTTAAATGTTATATCTTCTAAATATTGTGTATAATGAATTAATTTATATTATTACAAAGGAATGATTTTATTTTAATTCAAATCTTACAATTCTATAATTGCAATTTGAGTAAATATTGTATACAATAAATTATTTTAATTTAATAAAATATTAGATTGAATCTTTTATATTAAATACTTCAATATTTTCAAATGCAATTTAAGTAAACATTGTGTGCAAATGGCTTTCTTACACAATATTTACCTATTTTTTTTATTTAAATATCAAAATGTATTTGCAAATAAAAAAAATTCCTATTACAAAAACATTGTATTGACTTTTTGTTTAAATATTTTAACCTTTTTAGTTTGACTAAATATTATATACAGCATACTTCTGTTTTCTAGACTTACAATATTTACCAAAAGTATTTTATCTATTTATTTAAATGTTAAAAAAGTATATATTTTAATTGCATGTAATTAAATATTTACTTATATTACAATAAAAAAAGAAAATGTTTCATATTCAACTTAACAACTTAACTACATTATTTTGGCCTACACAGACAAACATCAACCATCCAAAACTGTTTTATCAACTAAAAAACGGTAAAAAATAAATAAATAAATAAAATCACTTTTCGGGCCGAGCCCACCTAAACATCTCCTACCTTCTCCCAGCACCATGTCCTTTAGTTTCTCCACGGCCTCAGCGAAGCGGGCAACATCTCGCAGCAGCGAGGGAATGTCCTCCACCTCGATGACCGATGTCTCTACAGGCTCCGCTCCATGTCCGTAGATGAGAGGGGCCCGTACATAGCCCTTATGGAAGCCCCACGTCCCCGAGGTCTGGAAGGGGAAGCCTGCGGCACTGGCGTGACGACTGAGTCCCGAGGGCCGCTTGAGGGTCCCGACAGGTGAACTGCACAATGCTATCTTGGAGTGGGAAGACGGTGTTCCTGGACACGATAAGGGGCCCAGATCAGGAGGGGCCAGCAGGCAGGAGCCATCGATAGTGTCGTTGGAAGAATGTTCCTGAAGGATGGACAACTGAGTTTAACATGGGATGGAAATAGAGGGACGAAGCGTGAATGACAGATGATTATAAAGATTATTATTATGAATAGGGCTAATGACACGTGGGAAGTATTAGTGTTATAAAGACGGAGGTGACTGAAACAGAGACAGGTTGAAGACCAATTCTAATTTATCACAAACCCAAAGTATGGGAAATCATTAAAACCATCATTAAATCATTAAAAATAACAAAAAACCTAAATGAATCAGTATAATGTTATTTTGTAATGTATTATTATTATGTTCATTTTGTAAGTTGCTTTGAAAAAAAAGCATCTGCTAAATGACTAAATGTACATTTTAGTATAATCAAGATACTATTTTAGTTTTTATGAATTTTTAAAATAGAATTAATGCTATTTATTTAATTAATAATACTTTATTTTAATTTTAATTATAATAATTAATTTTTAACTACATTATTATTATCTGTAAAATTTTGGGCTGACAGTCAGTTTTAAATGTTTAGGTCTCTTGAGTTCTACTATGTGGCTCTATGCAGATCCAAGAAAGTAATTACATGTTCTTCAGATCAGTTTATTACCAGTTAACAGTAAAAGTGAAGCCCTTCTAGGTTCACTTCTATTCTATACTTGTTTCCTTCTGGAACTGTACAACTTTGCTGCTTGTTCTGATATGACTAGCATGACTTCCCCTCAGTTTATTTCTGGAACAAAGAACAAGACGTGCACTTTAGTGTGCTTCACCAGATATTGTTCACCGGTGACAGTTTTACAGTAATTCTGATCAACAACATGCACCATTAAACAATGCTCATGAAACAACTCTCTCTTCTGAACCGATTCTTTTAAATGATTCATTCGAACCGCAATGTGTTCGCAGTCTAATCGCTCGACTGGTGTGGTCCGGTTCACTGAAATGAATCATCCGAACAAACCACTTCGTTACAAAAGAGTCGTAACGTTACCCACCAAACATGCCCAATTCTATACAAAACAGAATACATCTAAGTTACCCTTCTTAAACATAATTATGTTGCGAACTAACGTAATTTTAAAAGGAAATCAACAAGATGAATGAGAGCCCATCTGACATAGCAAATTTTAAACATGTGCAGATTAAACATAGTTTTAAATACTTTTAGCAGAGGTACGTTAGAAGCAACCCATCACTAAACTGAACTCGGGATTTTTAATTTCCCTCAGTGCCGTTGGTCTCTTACCGAAGGGTTTTGCGCGGAGTTGCTCTTTTTGGAGGCTGAGGGCGTTTTATTAGTCGGCTCCTTCTTTTTTCGAGAGAACATGTTCACGCCGTTTGCTCTGCTTCACTGAAATCGCACTAAAACTTGTCTCCACAGGCGACTGACAGTTACTTCCCCATCATGATAGTTCATTGCTCGCGCCCGCGCTTGCCTTCTCTTCCTGCTGTGGCGCGCGCCCGTCTCGAGGACGCACAGGTTTCTTCAGTACTACACTTCGTGTCAAGGTCAAGCAAAAAAGTTAACTATATTGATACAATGTATTGAGGTTCGTTTCGAGGACCTTCATTTGCCATGTGACCAGTACTGGGGAGTAACTAGTTCAATTTAACGGAATTAACCTACGCAGTGTAATTACAAAATATATGAAATTGTAATTAGTTACAGTTACTGGAAAAATCTGTACAGTAATTAGGGTGAGACTGATTTGTAAAAAAAAACAATAGATATTGCATTACCTAGTTGATTGATTTAATTAATTTTTTATTTGTTTGATTTCTAAAGTATTCTAAAATATAAGGTTGCATATGCGCTAATTTGCATAAAATTCTAGTACAAAAGTCTGAAGTTTTCAAATTATTGTTTAATTTTTTTGACATATGGAGCTGGACTCCAAAAGCTGTCGTAAGTTGCACAGGTAGCTATATTTGTAGCAACACATTGTATGCGTCAAATTATAGATTTAAGTATAGTATTAAGATCATGCGATTATTTAGTAAATTTCCCTCCGTAAATATAGTCTCTCAAAACTTAATTTTTGATTGGTAATATGCGTTTGCAAAGAACTTAATTTTGACAACTTTAAAAGTGATTTTCTCAATATTTAGATTTATTTATTCTTAATTTATGAAAGTGGTTTTGTGGTCCAGGGTCACATATTAGAGTCAAATGTTTTTACAGAGAGTATTTTTGTCTCTTCATAATTTGGGGGGAATAAAATGAATGTATGCAGATATTACAAGCAAATGCATGAATAATTCCCTCTTTTTAAAAGGCATTGGGGGACTGCTGAAGTTGAGCTATATGACTCAGTGTAGGAGAAAACGTCTTTAAAAATATGCAGTGTAAATGAAATCTAGATCATGAACTATAAAAGAAACACAGTGTCTTTTGAATGTTTTCTTTCCACTAGTCTGAAACAAACACTTTATGAAAAACCAAAAAGCCCCAAATCTCAAACTTGACAGGTGCATGGAAAAAGTGTATTGTACCTGTACTGTCTGCACTTATTTTTGAGAAACAATATAGTGAGTTTAGTTTTGCAGATGTCAGATTGTCATGCGAGACGTCGAACCAGTTTAGTCAAGGATCAAGATTTTGCATTCATTTAAATAAAACTTTAATTAAAACAAAAATGTGCATTAATCAAATTAATAATACGTAATTGAAAAGTGTGCACGTAACTAGATTTAGATGGAATGAGATCTGCTCAGTAAAGATGCTTCTAGAAATAAGATTGACGGACATTTTGAACAAACTCTTAAAATTTTATTGTTTGTTAAAAATTATATTGCAGTACAATATATTCCTTCTGTTAAATGTAGAAAACGTTCAGAATGAGTCAAAAGGCACATTTGTTTACACTATTTACAGATCCATCTAAACTCTTAAATATTGGGATAAAACAAAGAAGCCCAAAGTAAAAGTGCTGAACAGAATTCTAACTGGAAACATTAATAATATAACAATAATAATAATAATAATAATAATAATATCAACAACAGCAACAACAACAATACATACAATCAGTAGCAGTTTTCATAAATGTTTCGTTTTTATTATTAAAGTGTTCATTTGTGATTTCTTTGTACTTTCTGTAAATTCTGGCAAGTTGTCAGGACAAAAGGAGCAGGAGCACATCTGAATGGTTTTTACACACAAAACAATTCGGGAGCCAATCACAGCCTCATGGGAACCGGAAACGGTTTTGTTCATTACCAGTCCAGTTTCCAAAAACTGCTTGCATAAAAACGACAAAAAAAAAAAAGTTATATCAAAAGCAGAGGACTTGTAGTAATACTCGAGCGATATTCCTAAATTCTCGCTTTCTCTCGTACACTTCAAGTGTAGAATACGGCAGCCAGGCATGTAGAAAACAGTAGTCAGTATCACGCGTCTCTACCTGCGACGGCGCATTCTTTCCCTCCACTTTTCCTGAGATTAAGCACGACCGTACGGAGCCTGCAGAAACTGCACAGAAAACTTTGGTGCGATGGGAATCTAGACGGCCAACCCTAAACAGAAAAACTGAAATTTGGAGTGAAGGAACAGAAGTAACATGCAGATGCCAGACAGCAGCGCAGGGCAGTGCAGGTTCTATTTGGTGGCAGGTCGCAGGCTTTTATTCTGTGTTTTGGAAGCAGGAGAAATCAATTAAACCCTGACAAGGCATTGGAAAAGTGTTTCAACTTCTACATGTGATTATAACAAAGTCTACCTCTACAAATAATGTCCCTTGTATATAAATAGCAACAATAATAATAGTATTAATAACAATAATAATACGAATAGCAATAGCAAAGACGCCAATACATTTGCTTCCATTCCAACTACACAAGAGTACAAGACCAAAAAGAAAAAAAACAAAACATTGACCTCATACATACAACCAAACAAACGAATCCGTTTCGTTCTCTTAACAAATATAATATTCTTCAAACACAATTCAAAAATATCACTTCTGAACAGATACAAAGAGAATCGCGAGTTGTTCGTGGGGCAGTATTTGATTTGAGTAATATTCGTTTGGTTTTTATTGCTATGCTCACTCTCCAGGTGAGGTCCAGTGGTTCAGCGCTCGTTCACGACTATGTCTGCTAATAAATAATTTGGTTATTGATTCCCAAAGCTCACAACGATCTACTGTGTTTAATAAAATAACCTTTCGTTTGGACAGTGATGAGTCTATACGATACCTGAGAAAGTATTCTGCAGAAAGCGGTCTGCTCTCGAGCGGTGGCGTCGCTTTATAACGTGAACGGATCTGTCCCTGTGTTCGGATTATTGAAATTAAAAACAAAAGAAAAAAGAATATGAGAAATTCACAGGGTTATGGGGTCAAACAGCAGTTTCAGAATCATGCGATCGGGTCCGAACGAGGAGACCAACGCGGGCGGAAATAAATAATATAGCACTACTCTGTCTAGAAATATATATATGTATATATATACGCACACAAGACTGCATCTGAAGGAGATAAAGGCACTGATTTAACAGAAGGCATTCATTCGAAAAGATAAAATCCCTAGGACAGGAAACAGTATACACCAATATCTTAATAAATAAACATCTCTTTTACCTCAATGTCTGCTGTGATGAAATGGTGGGTGGAAAGCCCTATTGCTTCAAATAAGGCAAACAAAAATCAAACTGGTTTCAAGTGCCCACGTACTTTTAACATCGTCTTCACTGATCGCCGACAAACCGAACGCAACTCTTAGCTTATGGACTGAGAATGACTTGGGAAAGAACTAGTGCTGTCAAACGATTACAATCGCATACAAAATAAGAGTTTATGTTGATATATTTATAAATGTGTGTGTGCTCTGTGTGTACATTTATTATGCATGTATGAATAAACACACATGCATGTATATATTTAAGAAAATACGTTATGTAAATTTGAATGTATATATTTCAAACAACCTGCATTAAAGTGTGCGAGATGTCAATTTAAATCGTATTTCTTTACAGAGGTGAGGTATTTTATGCGCACACTTTCCCGAAAGCGTAAAAAACGACAATTTACACTCACGCATGCTTTCCACCCCAAACGTAAACAAGGCTGATTACTCAAAATTCATTAAAAGTGTGCATATACGTTGTGATACTCTCCAAATGGGCAGACGTAGTAAGTCAGGGTTGAGTAAATTATGATTTTTTAAATTTTCTTTGCACAAAAAAGTTCTCTCGCAGTGTCACAAACCTGAAGTCTGTTTTATCGATGTATTTACTATGTTTCTGGAATCATTTCAGTTGTATTGCTGTCTATGAAGGATCAGATGATGATATAATTTATACGTGTATATGCATGTAAATATTTTCGAAATATATGCTGCATGCGTGTGTCATAGCAAATATATACAGTACACACACACATTTATAGTGTAAACAAAAACGTTCATTTTGGATGCGTTTCATCGTTTGGCAACACTAGAAAGAACTCGCTGACTGTGCGTGTTTGAGCCTCTAGGTGGCGTCCCAGTCTATTGATTTAAACTGGATGACAGACTGGCGGTGATCCGAGGGTGCTCCGTGGATCATGTGATCCAGTGTCTCCAGGGCATCCATACTGCTGTGGCCGTTTGGTAACAGATGCGTCTGTTCGGACGAAGAGGATGGCGGCGTAAAATGTGAGGAGGAGGAGCTAGAGTCAGAGAGGGAGGAGTTTGTAGGTGCTGATGCAAATAAAGAGGAGGAGTAAGGAGGAGGGGGTGGAGTTGAGGAGGGCAGGGGTTGAGAGGTGAACGGGTACTGAAGATGCGAATCGGGGGAGGGGTAACCGAAGTCCAAGTCGTCGAAACCAAACTCGTCGTTCGTTCTTTCTGTAGCAGGCTGAGTGGCATGCGGTTGCATGGCTTGGGGTTGTGACGGCAGGGATTGCGACGGCAGAGGTTGCGACCTCACATGTTGTTTCGATAGCAAGTGTGCGTTTGAAGTGTGCGTCGTGTGTTGACCATTTGGGTGCAGCGGAACGCACGAAGATTGTGCTGGTGCACCGTTTTGCTGATGCATTTGCATGAAAAGCTGCAGCATTAGCGACCTGTCTGTAGCTCGCTGCATCTGCGATAAAATCGCTCGCGAGCCGCTCTGTTGTTGCTGCTGCTGCTGCGTTAGCACCCCAAACGAAGAGTGATTCTGCTTTAGTGTGTGAACGTGCTGTTGCGAAACGTTCAAAGCGGCATGCGATGACGATGACGACATGCGCATGTTCGGGGTTAGTGCAACCTGTCTGTGTTTCTGCTGCTCCTGGGAAATCAAATCTTCCAGGTCGAAAGTCTCGGGGACAGTCGGGCATGGCCGTCCTCTTCCACTTAGCATGCCTCTGTTTAACGATACACCGTTTAGGTCGGGCGTTTTGACGTCCGGCGACGGGCAGGGGCTGATGGTCAGATCTAGAACTTCGCAGACGGCTTCGCTCTTTGGCTTGGCCATCGGTGGCAGAAGGGATCGCGGGTAGTGAAGGTGGTTCTGAAGCGAGGGGGGAGGGTTTGCGATGAGCTTGCGGGCGTTGATCATCTTGGCCAGCATCTCTTGGCGCAGGCGCTGGTCGTTTGCGAACTGCTCTCTCTCCCGTCGCGCTTTCTTCACCTCCTCGTTCATTCGAGAGAGCTCAGTGCGCACACGGGGCACACAGTTCTCTGGGATTTTTATACCTGAGAAACACACAAGATTGTAATTTTCATTTTGAGGAGAGAAAACCAGACCAAATTATTCAGACACCAGATATAATATTGGATTCATTTTTTTTTTTATGTGGGTGCAGTAAACTACAGTTTATTTAAGTGAGCGAAATAAAGTAAACTGTAACTAATTATACCCCAAAATACTTCATACACTAGACTAACAGTAAAAAAATTAGGTCAAAAATTAGTAAAAGCATTTTTCCTTAACTGCTTATGTGATTTTTTTTACACCAAAGACAAAATTAAGGGTTTCTCTATAATTGGTTGAGCTAAATTGGCATCATCTAATTGCGTACTGTAATTTAACAGCTGACTGCTATTCAACCGAATTCATTACATACCTTTCTGTTAAAGTTATCTGACATTATCAAGATGAATTTGTCCTGACAGTTAACTCGAGTTCTTGTCCTATTTTATTACCTTTTCCGAATCTATAGCGAATAAACTGTGACAATGTGAGAAACACTGAAGGTGTCTAAAATAAGCACTTTTTTATAATGTAGACAAAGTGCATGCACATGGTAACCAAGTTGTATCAATTCATGAAAAGACCTTAGATTGGAGGATTTAAAATATTGGCATTTGGCAACCACAAATATGAAGCTTGTGAAGGCTTATCATCAATGTAAGAAACTGCAAATGCCAAATTATAATATAATGTTTTCAGGATAAATAACCAGTTTATTTTTTAAATAAGAAATGCAGGTGTATTAATATTGCAGGTGATTTTGTTAAATTGAGAAAAGCAGCAGTCAAGATGGTGATTAAAATACAATTTATCAGACAGCCCTATTCATTGCAATAATTATTTTACTAGGAAACATAACATCAACTCACCAACTTGCTTGCTGTTCTGTTTGGTTTTGAGCCGTACGATCTGCAGTATGCTGGAGTTGGTAATGTCTGAGACGATGTCAGACACTCGTTTCCAGACCCTCAGCAGCGCTCCGCACAGCATGTGATACTGCCTGAGACGCATCCCCAGAAAACACTCCTGGCCCTGCTCAATCAGCTTACACTTACCCTTCCTAACACAAACACACAGACACACAACACTGCTCAAGCTGCACTTACATTTAACATTGCATTACATTACGTGTCAATCTGAGAGAGAAAAAAATTGCAAACGTGAATTTTGTGTTGGGTTTGGGTTTATTAAAGCTGGGGATCTACAACAGACGAGACACTCAATAATAGAGTTGGAAAAAATAAATATTACAAAATATAAAAAAGTTATATAGATATTAGACAAAATAATCAGAACTTTTTTGGTTTAAGTAATAAGTTTAAGTTATAAATAAGTTATAAATGCTTAGTTATATTTAAGATATAAATATAAACGTAATAAATTACAAATACCAAAACGTGGATATAAATTATATATATATATATATATGTAAAAAATATTAAACACAAAAGGACAAAAGAGCACAAACGAAATTACTAAATTTAAAAGAGAGGGGGAAAATGATAATATAATAACTGATTTTTTTTTAAATCCAGAACTACTGAAAATTGTTTTCAGTATTTGATTTTTCTTAATATAACTACAAATTATATGAAATACAAATACTGTATAAACATTATATAAAAAAACTAACCTAAAAACTACTTCATTACACACTCACTAAAACTCAGCTAACAAGGAGGAAAAAATGTTAACTTTAAATTTGCAAATGAATTTTAATTCAAAACATTAAAACATTCTAAAAAATTTATAGTAATAAAACACACCATTTTGCATTACAATACAAATCAATTTTATGACATCAAAAGCAAACAGGGCTGGTTCATTTGCTACGTGTCAGAATAACTTTGGACAATTATTTCATCATCACCTGAGAAATCTTGGCTGACATTAGCTGATGTTAAAAGTCACCTTCTCCTTGTAATACCTGTCATACCAAAGCCAATCTACAAAAAAATATGCACATGCACACACACAAAGTCACTCACCAGTTAGCATGTGTGCAGTTTGTGAAAGAAAAGTCAAACTGAGTCTTCCAGAAATCCTTTGCTTCATCAGGTGTCACCTTCAGAGCGAGAAGAAAAACACTTGTACAGCATGTTTTCACCAGAGCTTTCAGCGTGGACCTGGACTTGTAAGCTTTAGATGTTTACAATATTGTATTTTATGGCTAACTATCCGCTTGATGCAGTCAGAAATACGTATTCATTCTCTAAGAGGGGAACGCCCCACTACTCTAAACATGAATTCTTTTTTTAAATACCTATCTAGCACTGAACTCAGGTTTGGACAGATCAATTAAAAAAACTTCAACATGTGACAGTCCTGCTCTGTTACCACTGGATGTCACTGTGCAAAAAGAGCTCTGATTTAACATTATATTTATGTGTGTGAGAAGGAAGGTACGGATAGACAGTGTCTGATGGCTTTTGCGTGTTGTACCTTGTAGTATCTCAGGAGCAGGTTGTCCAGGTTCTCAGGATGGGCCTGTTTACCAATGTTGGGTTTATACAGGATGAGATTGCGACCCCGACCCTGTTCGGCAAGCAGCACACACGGCTGACTCCCACGCAGCTGAGCACACATATATTTTGTTAAAATACTTTTGGATGAGTTCGACTGCATAAACATTAGAAGCCTGAGTTACAGTCAGACATCAGTGTGTGATGATGTGTACTGTACCTTGTTTGAGAGATAAAAGCCTTCATAGGTCCCAGAGAGTTTCTCTGCCTTACTGCAGGCCTCTTCCCAGGGCATCCCACGATCCACACTGATCTGAAAACAAACAACACAATGTCAGGACAATTCTAGCACTCTAAAAATAAAAAAACGTGTGTTTGTGTGTGTATATATATAAATATATATATAAGGGCTGTTAAATGATTAAAATTTTTAATCAAATTAATCAGGATTTTCAGTGGATTAATCATGATTAATCACTATTTGCAACGACA
>JAUCMT010000150.1:172066-190332 GCA_032357475.1 Enteromius thamalakanensis | reverse complement strand
GAAGACACTTTGCAGTGTAAATGAGTGCAGGCTCTAAAAACCTTTATAACTTAGTACCTTATAGCCTACTTGTTTGGACTGCAAAATGTCTTCTGCTTATAGATGCTACCTGTTTGGACCATCTTAAATTTTATTTTTTCAAAAATTTAATTTAATTAAAGATGGTCCTAACAAATAGCATATATATATATATATATATATACACATATACAGTATATATTTAGAAAATATTTACTAACTAATATTTACTACTAAATATTTACAAACATACACAGCATGTATTAATATATGAAAATGTATATATATTGTGTATAAATATTGTATTTTTAAAACAATAATACAATTACAATAATTATTTTAATACTTATATGGTACTTGATGTTTGTGGAAAAGTAGGCTGTAAGATCATAATAATCAATATGGAACCTTACACAGCGATTATTATTATTTATTTATTTATATATATATATTTTTACTTTGTCTATATTTATTAGTAAGTTTATGTTATTCATTCATTTTTCTAGTTGTGGCTAATACCAATTTATATCGTATGTAAAGTAAAGTCAGAAGTGTTTGATGATGGTCTCTCCTGAGTGTGGAGGTTTATTGATGGGACTCTTTCTTTAAACTAATGGGCGGTAATAGTTCAGAGTCCGTGGACTTTGAAAGGTTTGCCCTCATTTCATGTTGATTCCATCATCATCAGTTCTGAGTGAACGACACGACACACAGACACAGAGCAACACTCAAACTCAGGGAAATCAAGCACAGGATGCGTTAATACATTATATAGATATTTATTTCAATAGCTATTTAATAGCTGTTTTATAGTATATATTGCCTGTGTATTTTTGCTCGAGTAGTTCAGTAGAGCTCAGCTGAGGATTTCTGATTTGTCAAATGGATTTTCCTCCAGAAATCAGTGTTTTTCTTCTGTCTCTGACAGCACCTTTCATTCTCTACACAATCAACCATGTGTCTTTCTTACAAGAGTAAGTTTGCCTCTTATGTCTTTATTTTACATTAATGCATGTTAAAGAAAATTGCATTGACATGAAACAATGCAAAATTGTTTAGGTTTTCTAAGATCTTGTGTTCAGAAGTGTGGCTTTTAAGTGCTTCTGAGGTGTAAATACCCTGATTTGATCAAGAGAGGTCGAAACAGGACTAATAATACCTAATTCAATTATGCCCAGCTTAAAAATATCAGTAGAATCTTTGATTTGGAACATTGGTTTTTCCACAAAATTAGAATGAATGTTTTTTTTCAAATTTATATATATTAATAAACTTAAATAATAAAATATATATATATTTATGTTTTAATATATTTTGAAAAATCTCAATTCTTATTTTGTATTTCTGAGGTGTTAATAACCTGATTTGACCAAGAGAGGGCAACCATCCTCTGCTTTATTTAATCAAGTCATTCTGAGGCGATCTGATCAATGAGCTGACATTGCTTCATAATGGTGAACCTCATGAAAGCTGTCAAGAACATTTTGCCAGTCAGATTTTTCAGATTGTGAAATGACTTCGTGAAATTGCAAAACAGTTTCACTCATAATTTTTATCACCATAATGAAGAAGAGAAAGACTTTTTAAAATCTTTTTTTAATCTTTAAATCATTTACACACCATGCTAATGTTTAAATGTTAAATATATTGTACTTATATTTTATTACTAAATATTTTAATATTTATTTAAATATGTTGCATTTGTGCTGATTTTAAGAAATTATATATATATATATATATATATATATACGTGAAATATGACCCAGATAAGTTCAGATAAGTAAGATTTCATTTATCATTGATTATGTGAGATAAAAACAAGCCAATTATAATCTCATATTAATGCAGAAATATATGTACTATTTAAATTGTAAATTATTTACAAGGCATGGAAATATATTATATGTATATATTAAATATGTAATAAATATTCAAATATTAATTGATAAATGATTTATTTATTTTTTAAATGTAAAGTCCTGTTCTTTTCAGTTGTTTAGCGGGTTAAGATCTGAAGAAGTTTCTTTGAGATTTATTTAGTCACTGATCATGCAGCGAGCCTCTGATGATCTCATTTCCATGCTTTGACCAAGCCCTACTCTACATCATGAACGAAATGGCATGTACTCAAACTGATGGTGTCTTCTCGTTCAGTCCACAGGTTATTCTGGCAATAGGCATTACTGTTCTTACAACCATACTCCTCCTGGCAAACCTCAGCGTCAAGAGTAAAACATCCACTGACCCTCTCTTCTATGGTAAGATACTGACAGATGAAAACAACAATAGAAAACTATCATACATTTTTTCTAAACAAATGAAAGTTTACTTTTTCACTGTTTCTGCTTAAAAAAATTGTTTGTGAAATAAACTTGAAATTTCTGAGAGAAAACTTAATACAAACAATTTTGACTCAGAAATTCACAATTAATTAAAGAAAGAAAGAAACTAGTTTTGCAGTATAGAATGTATTTTACAGTGCAGGAGCACAATTACATGTATAGTAATCTGACTTTTAACAGCTTAATCCTGCTCAAAAGCATCTTAAAACATGCTCAGATTTGTCAAGATACCAAAGTCTGCAATTCAAATAGTACTGAAGCTTTCTCTGAGACAATTTGGAAACAAAGTTTGAACTTGAATGTTTCTGGAGCTTGCCGAGCAATGCATTTTAAATTTGGCCGTGTCGCTGTTATTGACAGCCACTAAATCATCTCGCTGTGATCAATCTGTGTGTGATCTCAGCTCCTCTAAAGTTTGTCCAGCCTCCGGCTGTCCGACTGCCAAAGCTAATGCATGCTCAAATACAAAAGAGAGGCGACTTTTCCACTTGGGAATGAGGAAAGTTTGGTCTGAGGGCCTTGTGATCGAAATCCTCCTTCACCTGGACAACCGTGAGCCATCATTAACTCAGTGTTTGGGAGAGAAATCAATAGCTGGCGAGGAAAAGAAAGTGAAAGCCAGACAGAGACTAAGAGATGGGCTGTTTGGGTTTGATGGAGAAAGAGAGAGAGATGTGCTGATGTTTCCAATCTGTGTGTGTTTCAGTGTTTGCCGTGTTTTCCTTCACCTCTGTTGTCAGCATCACCAATGCTCTGCAGCACCACGGATTTATCAAGGGCTTTATGGACTTTTATATAAGCAAGGTTAGATCTCACACACACACACACACACACACACACACACTTTCTCTGAAGTCAATGCCTCTACACTTCATGTACTGCAGAAAATTATTCTCTTCTTCAGTATTTTTGTCTTGTTTTCCAGTATATATATATATATATATATATATATATATATATACTTGTGTGACATTTTTCTCCTCAAGTTACTGTATCTTGATTTATGAAAGTTTCAATATTTTTACTGGAAATGGAGACAGAGTTTTGCAATGTTAGTATGATGCAGAATTGCAATTTAAAATAGAACTGGTAACAAAACAATTGAATAACTGCGGTAAGTAATAATGCAATTGATTTTTCAATATAAATTACACATAAACATGTTGTCATAATAACATTTATTGTCTCTAACATTTCCTAAAAGTGCCCTATTTTACTTCACATTCTTAAAAGTGGAACCCAGCAACAAGAAACAGAATGTAATTACTCATCGAAACAGGAATAATAATACCTAATACAATTATGCCCAGTTTAAAAATATCAGTAGAATCTTTGATTTGGAACATTGGTTTTTCCACAAAATTAGAATGAATGTTTTTTCAAATTTATATATATTAATAAACTTAAATAATAAAAAATATATATATTTATGTTTTAATATATTTTGAAAAATCTCCATTCTTATTTTGTATTTTTTATTAGCGTTATTGTACTTTTCAAAATAACAGAGGCAGTCAAATGTCAGTTTTAATGACAGAAAGATGTATTAATAACATACCTTTTAATCTAAAAATCTGCAAAGGAGTGTAAAAATATATTCAAAAATGTATTTTATGGACTCTATACTTTACAAATAAGCTTTTTTCACTAGATCTGTGGTTTTCTGTGTCTGTTTGGATGCAGAAAACGTCAGGTTCATGTTTGCATCTGGCCACAAGTCTGACCTCAAAATCAGGATTGGGAATGAAGTACTGTAATGTCATTCATGTGAAAATGGGCTGAGAATCGTTCAGATTAGCTCTAATAAAGGCCACACACACACTCACACACACACACACACTGAAGTGATGCTCTGTGTTGAAGGGGGAGCCGTATCTGAACACAGCTCACGGTATCATGATGAGCTACTGGGAAGTCCTTCACTACGCTCTGCTCCTCATCATGGTCCAGCGCATGAATGCAGGGTAAGACCTCTACATCAACAATGCCAGGACATCTATGGGTGATTCTGATATGGAAATTTGGCATCAGATATTTTTGGGAAGAATGATGTTAAACTCTCCTGGTGATTTTTTAACAGCTGTTCACAAGTCTGGGTTCAGTGAGATTTTTAATGTTTCATCTGCTCATAAAGACTGCATTTTTTGCCTCTTTTTTAAAAAAAATCAAAATACAGAAACACCATTAAATATTATAACAGATAAAGAAGATTATAACAGAACAAAACAACTATGTGAATGTATTGTAAAATGTAATTTATAGCTGTGATCAGAAATGAATTTCCAGCAGTCTTTACGGTCCTTTAGAAATCATATTTATTATCAAATGTTGGAAACCGGTTTGGAACCTGATTTTTTGTTTGAGAATAATTTGATGTATAAATATGTTAAAAGAATATGTTCTTTTGCTGTCCTTTTGTACTGTACTTTTAGTAACACTTTATTTTAAGGCGTTATTTATTACATTCTGTTATAATAACAAATCATTTTGCATAATTACATGCAAGTAACCGTAAACAACCTTAATCCTAACCAACTATATAGTAAGTACATGAAGTTAAGTATAACCATTCGTCAAAGAAACCTAAAAAAAAAAAATCACATTCCAAACTAAATAAATAAATAATAAACTGTTTCCAATATTGATAAATAAGCACATTGGAATGATTTCTGAAGAATTACATGACACTGTATTTTCAATCTTTATTTAATTTTACACAATATTTAAATAATGATAAAGTATTATACGATACTTGCAAAAATGTATTGTTTTCCTCTCTTTCTCTCTGTATGTAAATATAGAACGCTAGTTTTTATAAAGCATTTATCACTACCATATTTTACACAATATTTAAAATAACTGACTGACAACAATAATCATATTCGGCCTGTAGTCAATATACTGGTCAGTGATTTTTACAGATGGCCTGTTGTAATGCAGCAACCATGTATATAATGTGAGCACACTGATAGTGTTTAAGATGTTGGGTTGCTGGTTTATCTTCACACAGGAAGCCGTTTCGCTCTTTAGCTCTGGTCTGGGCCGGATCCATGATCTCCAGCCAGATCGTCGTAATCTCAGGCACTATAGTAGGTATGAAACTCAACTTATCTAAATTCTAATCACAAACCAAACTGCAGCATTGTTTCTGATCAAAGTGTGTCGAATGACGACGCATCTGTAATCTAACTCAGCTGTACAACAATGCCTTTTTTTCTGTGTTTCAGGTAGATATGGGAGAAACCTCCTCCCTGCTGTCTGGAGAAATGTCCCTTCTCTGGTTTTACCCATATGGGCGGCGGCAAAACTCTTCAACAGGCCGAGAGAGCTGTCAATCATTCCCGCTGACAAGGTGAAGCATTGATTCAATCCTACACTCAGAAATAAAGGTAGAAAAGCTGTCACTGGGTCAGTACCTTTTCAAAAGAGACACTTTTCTATAAGATCCATAAGATGAATTAATAGTAAATAAACAATAAACAAGTCTGACCTTTTGAATAAAGCTGATGCCTATAGCAATTATGTGTCTGAATTTTAATATACAACTTATTTTGAGATAATTTTAAGCCAGTCATATATAAGTCTGGAGCTTTGTTGCAGTGGCCAAAAATACATTGTATGGGTCTAAATTATGGATTTTTCTTTTATGCCAAAAATCATTAGGATATAAGTAAAAATTATGCTCCATTAAGATATTCTGTAAATTTTATTACTGTAAATATATCGAAAATTAATTTTTATTGTTAACGTGCATTGCTAAGGACTTCATTTGGACAACTTTAAAGGCGATTTTCTCAGTATTTTATTTATTTTTTTGCACCCTTAGATTCCAGATTTTCAAATAGTTGCATCTCAGCCAAATATTTTCCTCTCCAACAAACCATACTGTACATCAATAGAAGGCTTATTCAGCTTTCAGATGATATGTAAATCTCAATTTTGAAAAAATTATTCTTGTTTTGTGGTCCAGGGTCATATATAGTCATTTTTAAACAATAGTTGAATTAGTTGAGCTGACGGATGTTTTGGTGTGGTGTGCAGGTGGAGGTGGAGCAGAAGAAGACGTTGCTGTCTCGTCCCATAGACCTGCTGCTTACGCTGGGCCTTGGAGGAAGCATCATCTTCACTGCGTTCAGAGGCTTTGTGAGTCTCTACACATTCATCCGTGTCTCCATTTACCCAGCTGTTTATTCCATCACTCACTTTTTTCCTGCTCTCTTTTTTTGTTCAACAGGTTGTCCTTGAATGCTCTCTAGATTTTTGTTTCACCTACATCTTCCAGTACGAGCCGTACATGAAAGACGGCGTTGGCTTTCCAAAAGTCACGGTGAGCCTGATGCACACTTGGACACATTTAACATGCTACTAACATGCTTTCAAATGCGCTAATACTGTATTACTGAAAGAATGAAGATCGGCTACCAGTGACATACAGTACAGATAACATTGAGATGGAAACGTGATGGACTGACAGCTCTGATGTTTCGTAGATGCTGGTGCTCTTCTTTTATATTTTGCCGCTCCTGATGGCATGTGTTTATGGGCTTCTCGTTCCTGGATGTACGTGGATGCTGGACTGGACTCTGGTCCTCGCAGGAGCTGTAGCTCAGGTACATATACAGTACAGCAACCACTACTGTCAAATAAACTAGTAAAACCATTTCTGTTAGCTACAATAAATCATAAATAACATAAAAATCAGATGCAAAAAAACTGTGACATTAGTTAAAGTACTAAAATTAACTTTTAAAATAACTAAAATAAAGACAAATTATCTGTAAAACGTAAAAAAAACACACATTAAAAAAGTACTATTTAAAAAAAAATTTTTTTTTTAAACAAATGTTATGTAATATATTACACAATATATTGCACAAATATTACCCAATATTTAAATCTATTTTATTATAAATATTGAAATGCAGTAATATTTAAAAATATACACATACTACAACTATTTGAATTTACTACAACTATTATAAATATGAAATTAATTATAACAAAATTAAAATGTTTATATAATTCACAGAAATTTAATGTTTTTATATTGATCTGTGATTTCTACGGAGGACTGAATATTAAATGAAACCTAAATATACTAAAATAAAAGATTCAAAATATCAATAAATACTATAATAGAATATATATTATGCTGAAACAGCATAACAGAGAACAGAGAAAAAACTGATAAAAAATATGTTGGAATGTAGTTTTTATTTATTCAAAACTTGCATGTATAATTGCATATAGTTTAATTAAATTTATTAGACAAAGATCCTTTGTAGTTTTTTATGATGAATCTTGGTTCAGGAGAAAATGTCATAAATCAGAGAAAATGTATTAGATAAGGATTAATGTTTTTGCAGATATAGAAATCAATAATATTTTTGTTATGGGATGATATGACAGTCCAATATAAATCAATACTTTTTTTTTTGGATAAAACTCTTCACAAGTAAATTTTAAATTTAGAATCAAAACATAATCAGAATATTATTAAATAACACTTTTTAGTACACTTGATTCACAACGCCATAGAAGAACCTTCATAATGAACCTTCTGAACAACATTTCTGTTGCTTTGTGGAGAAAGAAAGTTCTTCAGATCATAAAAAGTAAGAAATAGGTGGTCATTTAAAGAACCTTTGACTGAATGGTTTTTGTGCAACCAAAAAAAAAGCGTTCTTCTATGGCATTTTTGTGAATAGTCTTTTGAGCACCTTGATTTTTTAAAAGTGTAATCTACTTTTCCTGTCTTTTTAGGACAAAAATGATCAGTTTACAATTCAGATCAGTGACCGATATGATGACTGTATCTAATCGGTGTGTTCATGTGATGTTTGCACAGATGCAGTGGGCTCACCTGGGCTCATCTGTTCACTCACGGACACCGTTCACCTACAGGATCCCCAAAGATGAGTGGAGGCAGGTGGTGATCCTGAACCTGCTGTACATGGCCATGCCCGTCCTCCTCGCCGTCCGCTGCTACGCTGACCAGACCTTCTTCATGAAGAGTGTTCCTCAGGAGCAGGCCAGCAATGGCAAGAAGAAGAGTTAAAATCATTAGCATTCACATGCAAGAACAGGACAGTGAAGCGTTTCGGAAAACAGACTCATTGAATATTTGTAAAAGCATCTATATCTGTATCTGCCAATATTAGTGGTTTCCGTCTGGTTAGGCTGATCCCAGCTGACGAAAAGAAGTTTTAAGACGTTTCTATCGAGTTCAAACATTCAAAACTTCCAGTTAAAAATGTTACGTTAATGGAACATTCCATTGGATCATTTTGCAACATTAAGGAAGTGTTACGTTTATGAACATTCTAAAACAATCAGTAACATTTAAAAGCATACTCCACAAAGTTCCATTAACGATGTGCAACTGAAGTTTTTCTGCTAACATTTTGATAACCAATAATATTATTAAAGTCACTGGAAGAAGAATAACATTTCCTGTTATTATTAGCAGATACAAGTATTTAGGCTCAATTTTTCCAATTTAAGCGATAAATTATTTTTCTAAACTTGGCTATTAAATATTCCATTCATAACAGTCATGCATTTTATTATTGGCGGCATGAGTATGATTAGACAGATGCCTGATTTTATTTATTTTATTAAGCATGATATTGTTTGTGAACACACAAAAGGACAAAAGGGTATGAATCTGTTATTATTCACTATGACAAAATAATTGTTGTTTTATTGGTATCAACCAATGTCAGTCATCTGATTTTCTTTTCTTTTTTTTTAACTGGTGTATCTTTGTTAAGTGTAAAGTGTGTGAAACAGTTCAAACTACTGATCTCATCCAGGTTTATCTCTGGTCAGTTGGTGAAATCTCAATAAACATGGACTCTGGACTAGTTTACATAATTCTCAGAGACGTTTGAAGGCCGGGGTGTGTCCTGATCGTGTGTTTTGCTGTGAAGATGGTATTTCATTATTTTTAAATTAGTATAGATTATTAAAACAGGGTGAATCTCACAAAAAAATCTGCGAAAAAATCTTGAAATAGACATAAAAACTGCCTTTTTTTAAACTGAAGGATAAAGCTACATATGATTTCTTCTTTTGTCAGACGTGTTGGTGGCAGATTCACCCAAATATCTACTTGATATATTTTTATAGCTTTTTCTGTGTTGTATTTTTTTTTCCCCTAACACTTTTCTGCAGTACGTGTGCTCTTTGCCTGTCATGATCCCTCATATCTTGTCTTGTGAAATGTGCTGTTTATTAATCTTCACGTTGGGTTCTAAAGGGAACGGCGGGGCATGGGTTCAGAAGGCAAAGATATTTATAGCATCGAAACACAGTGAAACAAGATTCATTTAAAGATATCTAGGCATGAACTGATCTTTCACATTTCTTCCTCGTCCAATCAAATCTCTGACCTTTGCTCTGTAGCTGATGATTGCTGTGTCGCTGGCCCAGTGATCTTTCACACAGATGAATGAAGCCTGTCAGCGTTAACAATGTATCTATGATACTCTCGAGGATAAGAATATAACAGAAGCAAATGGTTTAGCCATTAAAAATCATGATGTCATGCTGCATTATTCAAAAAGATGGAAATATTTGCTCTGACAGTGATTAGATTTGATTCAGTTGTGGTTAAAAAATTACATTTTGCTAATGTTCAGAATAAGTTACAAAATTAAATGTTTAAACATTGAAATTAAAAAAACCTAATTTTAAATGTTTAAATATTTTTTATAAAAAATCTTTTTTAAATACTCTGGGTTTTATAATATATATTTATATATATTAAATATATACTAATTTAATATATACTAATATATTTTTACTTTTAAATTACTTTTGACATAACTTGTTGATCATATTTAAATGGGATAATTGTGTACATATTGATAAAAAAATTACATCTTAAACATTACATTACAGCAAGATTTCCCAAACTTTGAATAAATTATGAACCATTTACTACCACTCTATGAATATGTAAATATTATTCAGCATTATATTCTAAAACACACTGTTTCGAAAGCCACTTTTGTTGATTGTCAACAGGTAAACATTTTTTTTTGATAAGAAATTAACACATAATGCACAATAACAATATTGTACTTGCCTAAATAAAACAAATATTGTTGGAGAAGCCTATTTTTTACAAGAAAATAATATTTCAGTCTTTTTTTTATTAAATGTCACTAGCCATTTCCCTGACTATTTGTGAAGTTTACAAGCAATTGTTTTACCATATTTATTATTATTTAATTATTATTTTTATTATTAATATTATTATTATATTTATTTATTTATTTTTTGGATAGACTTAAATTCTGAATGTTCATTGTTAAATTCTGAATTATGCACTGCAACAAAGCATTTCCTGATTCCTTATCTATACCTCACATATGTTGATTCGAGGTGTTTTTGTCTGATGTTCTCATTAACTCATTAACTATAAATGAATCCTAAATCCAGGGGCGTTGTAGTTGGGTGAAAAGTGGGACTGCATTACCAGGGCCCCAAGTGGGAGGAGGGCCCCTGAGAAGTGTAATTTTATTTCCCTTTAAATGTAATTTTAAGATCACAATAAATGTTGTTAACTAATGTAAATGCTAATATTTTGGGTGAATGCATCAGTTGATTGATGTATTAAATGGTGTCGTCAGTTGTGAACCCGAGCTTCACCACTGCTTGTGCATAGGGCCCAGAGTTTGATGCTAGCTACGCCCCTGCCTGAATCAACTCAAATGAGACATTAACGCTGTTTTGAGGGTGTAGATTTGAACAAACGTCTCTCTGATCGCCTCGTTAAGAAATGCTAAATGTTGCCGGATAGTTTTTTCTGGAGTTACAAAGAACATTTGCAAGCTGGAACGCTTTGATGTGGGTGGTAACCATGGCAATGCGAGCTGTGAGCTGAAGACGAATCGGCTGCTGATGGCTGATCTTTATCAGGCTTTAAAAACACATAAAGGGCCCATCTGAATAAATCAAACGTTTAGAGCTCAGTGAAAAGAGATGTTTATTTAGATACATAACCCTGAGGACAGAAAATGCAAAAAAAAAGGTTTGACTATTAATCAGTTAGTTAAACTGGGCTTATGTGAATGAGTAAACACTGGAGAGAAGAAAATACATTTACTTAATATCTTTAATTTCTGTTTCCACCACAGAATAAAGAAAGAAAGAAAGAAAGAAAGAAAGGTATAGTAAAAAAAATTATTTACTGAATTTACAAAAAATAAATAAAATTTGGTAGCCTGTCATGCCGTAGGCGTTGCCATGTGGCTTGCTTACCTGTCTGTCGACTCATGTCCTTGTTGATGTCCAGTTCCATGTGCGGTTGGAACACAGTCTCACGAGCAATACATACATATTCGTACGAGGTGCCAAATTTGTGCCAATTCGTACAACCTCACTCGTACGATTTCGTACGATTTGTCTAAAATCACCTGATGGGTAGGTTTAGGGGCGGGGTTATGTCTAGGTCAATTGTACAAATTCATACGAATTGCAATCTCGTAAAATATGTACGACTTAGAATAAATCGTATGAATTCGTACAACTGAGGTCATGCAAATTCGTACGAATTAGCCACCTCGTAAAATACGTACGAATTGCCGTGAGATCAGGGGCCTGTTCCATAAACCAAGATTAGAGTATAGGCCAGGCTTATTTCAGTTAGTCTGACTTATTGCCAGTTAATTTGTATTAAAATAAGTCAGACTATCTGCCATAAGCCTGGCTTATTCTGTAAACTTGTTTTATGGAACAGGCCCCAGGTTGGCTTTTCTGTTTGTTTTCATCCGATTCCCCATGTGCCCCGCTCATTTGTAACCCCGCCCTTGTAATCATTGTTTTATCCTTTGCCAGCCGTTGTGTTATCCACGCCCCATGTCTTGTATTCTCTTTGGTTGTTAACGTTGCATGTGTCAGTTGTCAGCTCTGCATAGCTTGTCACAGATTCCTTGTTTTGTGTTCATTAAATGTCAAGTTTGAAATACATCTCTGGCTCCGAGTTCTCTCTGCTCGCAAGGAAGCGCGGGCGCAAGTATTATCAGCCGGCCTTTGCTTTAGAACTGAGATTCCATGTGGGAAAAAAAACAGAAAATGTAGCTTCATTTACGACAGTAAATAAGCATAGAATGATTTCTGCAAGATCTTGTGACACCGAAGTAAATTATATTTTAACACACAGAAAACAGCTAGGTGACATTGTAATAATATTTAACAATATTACCATTTTACTGTATTTTTAATCAAATAAAAGCCTTGAACTAAAGAGACATGTCTTTCTCGGTAAATTTTAACACTTTTTATCAAGTTCTAACCCTTTCTCTACATAAGTGTGTGTGAGAGTTTATATGAAGCTCTGATATAAATCAAATCGGGCTGGAAATGTGAATGCTGTCTTATAAATGGAAGAACAAGCCACTGGCCAGAAGAGAGAACTATGAGAGTAACTTCAGCACAATCAGACGAACAGAAGCTCAATCTGACCTCACAAACCTGAAGTGGGCGTCAGGATCAGACAGGGGAGGAGTGACAGACACCAGAACATGAGCCTGTGGATTATTACAGATATATAACACTCCTGAAGAGGACAGACTGCACATAAAATAATAATATTTAATACATCAATTGCTTCCAGATAGAAGACTTCTGCTTAAAATAAACAGAAAATGTCCTCACCCTCAAGCCATACAAGAGTTTTTTTAGATCTGGACAAATGCAATATTACATCAGTGTCTCAGCAATGTGAGTGGGTGCCGTCAGAATGAGAGTCCAAAAAGCTGATAAAAAAAATCACAATAATCCCCACCACTTCAGTCCATCAGTTAACATCTGGAGAAGACAAAAGATAAAACAAATCCAGCGTTAAGATGTTGTGTGGATAATTCTGATGTTTTTATCAGCTGTTTTGACTCTTATTCTGACGGCACCCATATATACCACAAAAAAAATCATGACATTAGCTTTTTTAGAAATGATCCTTTAAACAATAAACATGATGCATCAAAAAAACAAGAGAAGTGAAATTGCACGTTCACCATTCATTTCTGCTGCCGTACATTGAGAATAGAAATGGTTAAATTCAATTTTATACAAAGGAAACAGGTAACTCAAAGAAAACATCTGAAAAGACAGCAGTTTTGATCCAATGAGTTTTATTGTTCGTTTGTTTTCGAGATTATTAAAGAACAAAAACACATCAACAAACGTGAAGTGAAAGCAGATTCTCTTACCGGACAGCCGTTTTAATAAGGGTTTAATAAAGAGAGCCAAACATACGATCGTTATTTTGTGAAAAACACATTTCATGTCACTTCTGCTGGTTATTATACAAAAACAATACTGAATAGAGTGATTAAATGCCATCGGATACTAGAATACAAAACCCAAAATCATCAGTGTTGTCATTAAAAGCAAGTAAACAATGAGTGTTATGAAAGAATAAAGACAATTATTTACAGAAGAAAGTGGATCTTATAAGTTGAGAGCTAACAGAAGAGTGAGATGCGGTTCACTAAAGAATACATGTTATAAATAAACACCATCTAACATCTAACAAACACTTCTGCTCCAAAACCTAGTGCTCACAGACAGCATCCTGAGACACATTCACAAGCACTTCTGTGTCAAAACAAATAAAAAAACGATTCTGACATGAATTGATCTCTCTATCAAAGAATTATAAAAAAAATATTAAGGAAGCATCTTTAAGTTGTCTATGAAGCTCACTGGGTTTAGAAACAGACCTTAAACTAAAAAAAAAAGTATTTTTAAAGTATTTTTGTCTTGTTTTCCAGTACAAAAACCTTAATGATGTTTGTAAATACATTTCGGGAGGAGCACGCAACTCCTTCTCTCAGCATCCCTCCCCGGCTCCTCCTTTCTGTTCCCTATCCAGGGGAGAACTCAGAGTTAGGACTAGGTTGTCCGTCTACGTCCTTCTGAGTATGTCATTTATTCTGAGTCTGTAGTTCAAAAAACACTTAAAACTGATTAAACAAAACACACAGAAACACATGCATTTATCTCAAATAACACACACTCACAAGCATACAAGAAGAACATTGAGACACATGTCGACCCGTTACTAAGCAACAGGCATGTAAAATGAGCTCGTCACATTCACACACACTTCAGCAGGTGAGAATCAAATCAGATCAGAGCTGTAAATGCACCTGATGAAGTGTGTAAACACACAATTTCAAAAGTGAACATGTGTTCATGCATAAACATCCTTCTTGGCTCTGTTACAGGTCGATGTATTGATCTTTCTGAGCAGGAAAATTGTTGACATGTTTGTATGAAGTGACCTGAACAGTAATAAAACTGAGATCTGGAGGAAACTCTATCGCCCTCTGGAGGACTGTATTTGCTTTTGTTTAAAGAGTCTGATTCAGATTCAAGAAAACAGAAATGATTCACCAAAATCAGTCAGCACCTGTCAATCATCTCTGTTCCAGATCATTCCAAAGCTTCATCACAGTTAATGTGAGAAGATAAATGAACGGATGCAATCACAAACTCTTTAAGTTCTGTTTTGCACATATTTCACCCCAACGTCAAAAGGAACCAAGAAATTGCATTTTGCATAAAGCAGGGATATTATAGGTGAATTTAAAATTCTAAAAGTTTGTGTTAAAAAAAAAGTTAAAAACCCTCAAAAAAAAACAATAACAAAAAAACAGCTGCTTGCCAAGGAAAGATGTTTCAAAACAGCTTTTAACCAGCTGAAATTAAAATACAACTTAATAAAAACACCACAAAATTACTAAAAATAAGTACTTTCATGTATTTTAACTAGGGTCATTTAAACATATACTTAAAATGCCAAAATATAAACAATTTGAAAATATTAATAAAAAATAATTTTAATTTTATTTTTTTTTTTAATTAAACATATTACAATTAACCATATAATGTTAATGATACTAATAATACTCATACTTACTTGCTTACTTAAATTTGTAATTTTAATGACATTTTTTTTTTCTGAGGAGGATGATTTGTTATCCCTATCACAGAGATGAGAACAGGATTAATGTTTGGATAGGTAATTTGAGAGCAACTGTAATTTAATTATCATAATGAAAAACAATCAATCAATGATTTGAGAAACCTGTGTCATTTTCTTCATGCAAAACATAATTTCATATGCGTTTTTCTTTTTTTCTTTTGGTCTGAAATGTGAGGTTTTCTTCATGAATTTCCCCCATTTACAAACGTAAGAGGTTTCGATACGATTCTAGTCTGACATTTCACAAGAGTTAAAGATTTGCAATTTAAACCAAATCAATAGCAGACACTTAAAACAAAGACTTGTGAGTAAAAAGAACGAATTATTGTGCCATACGAAGGCTTGAGGGGTGTCTTATTTCATGAATGTGAATCATTTTGGGCAGTTTGGACATTCAGTATTTCATCTAAAGCATTAAATCCGAAAAATTGTAAGCTGAACAGATATGATCGAGCTGAATTTTTACCTTGTGCCAGAACAATTTACTATGACTACTCTATGAGGATAAAGAGTGCTCATCATCGTCCGTCAGCATGAAATAACCATAAAAAAAACAACTTTTAATGAAAATGTGAACAGAGGGTTAGTGAAACCTAAATAACAGCGGTAAAAAAGAAGGATTGTTTCTGTCCTTTCCGTCTGCTGTGTCTCCTCTGACACGGAAACACAGGAGCAGAGGTCAGCAGGGTCAGAGGTCACGACCCATGGTTTAATCCCGCCCCCTGTGCCCAGATCCGTGTCTCCGGTGTCTTCGATGCTCACGCCGAGATCTGTGGTGTTGCCGCCGGTAACGATGAGATCGCCGTGCTGGAGGGAAAAAAAACAGTCACATGACTACATCTGATTTGCATATGCATTTAATATTTCCAGATGCTTTTATCCATTGCACTGTAGGTTTTGAGCGCTTTGTTCTATTGTTTAATTTAGATGTACCAAATTACCACTTCTGACTGTAATATACAACCATAACATTTTATTAAATGCTAAATAGGTATAAATGCCAATTTGGCGCTCTAGGTGAAGCGAATTTCAGGTGGCGCCCTGTTGCATTGCAGTAAATTCCACTGCTAGTGTACATATACTCATAAGAAGCTTTGTCTTGTGCATTATTTTATTTAAATAAAGCAATTGCACATTCAAAATACTTAGAAAGAATTAAAGAAACAAATACAAAAATATTAACTGAACATATTGTGACGACTTGCTGTTGTTCATTAAGACGTGGGCGAACTGGAGCTAAGGTTTTCTATAAATCTTTACCTCAACTACTTGCCAGTAGGGTACTAGCACCTACACGCGCCTTAACTTGAGTAATAAAACAAGCAACACTCGTAAAACATTTGTGTCCCTAACACAGCACTGCCCTGAGTTAATCTTTACACAGGGGTACAGACAGAAAATCCCAACAGAAGACCACACTGTCTTCTTTCACCTATTATCTGAACACATAGAATGCACATCATCTTGCATGGCAATATCAACAAGTCCCTCCCCTACACATCTCTCTCCATGATGGTAACAGTTACACTTTGAACCAAACCCACCCAAACTAACTTGAACATAAACACACATAACATCACTAATAAAAAAACCCAATTGTCTTGCTTAAATGACACAAAATAAGTAAACTTTAAAGAAATACCCATAATGCACCGGGTTGCTAGCACTGAATGCCGGGTCGTTATAATATGCAATACAATATAAATAGCTTACATAAAATATTAGATTTAAATACTCCAAAAATAAAAAAGTGTAAACAACTGACATTAACTTAAAAATACAATATAAATATGGCACTGTGCAAAATAGGATATTTAAGAAACAGGCATTTGCCTGAGGAAGGGATGATGGTAGTTACATTACTATTTTCCATAATTACTAGGCCCTTCCATAACATTAACCGACGTTAAAACTAACAGATAGCACTAGCTATTTATTGATTAGCAAACCACGTTATGCTAATGTTAACCCTCTGAAGTCCACCGCCACGTCTTCTTTTCTAATCAGTGCAAAAGACACTACTCTGTTGACCTTGGTCACACAAATAAATGTTATACACATTTCGAACCTGTGAGTACACTCTCAGTAAAAACAAAAGTGTGTGCTTTTGACAATTAAGGAAAATAAACATTGTCGACATTTTTTCTTTGTTCTCTCTGCGAATTTTTTTTTAGAAATGCGTCACTAAAATGAACTGAAACACCACGAAAACATGAGACACAGACATGTGAAATATATCTATTGAAAGCTTGAAGTGTCTACTTTTTAAATGCAAGTCTTATGTGACCATCCTTTATTTTTATAGCTTCTACTACTTAGTAGGCTTTGCTATTCAGTTAAATTAATGTGGGCTTATTCTTTTCTGAAGTCATAAGACCAACTAGTTTTAAGTGGAAATTAAACTTTTGTCTTATTCCATTTCTAGCGCCCCCTGAATGTACAGCGCCCTTAGCATTTGCCGGCCCTGATAAAGTGTAGTGCTGTCAAATAAATCGCATCCAAATGCCACATAGTATATGTATGTATACTGTATGTATTTCTTGTGTAGATATAAATACACACACACATAGTATCTATTTAGAAAATATTTACACACACACACACACACACACACACATATATATATATATATATATACCAAATAAATAAATATATATTTAACATATTTTTTTCTTAATACAAAAGTACTTATAGTATACTAATTCAAATAAAATTTAGTATATTTTTAATACATGTAATACTACAGTATGTAGTATTAATATATGCTTAGTTATACATTTAAAGAATATGATAAATACAAGAATACTTTTAATATATTCCTGATATATATATAGGGCTTTTCACACTTGAAATTGTTAACCCAGGGTTATCGTAAACCCCGGATAAACGGAATCCTGGGTTATCTG
>JAUCMT010000150.1:96286-113867 GCA_032357475.1 Enteromius thamalakanensis | reverse complement strand
ATTCGTCGGTCACCGACGTGACGTCTCCGTTCCCTTCTTCAGGGAACGAGGGTTACATACGTAACCGAGACGTTTTTGGGTAGCCACACCTTTGTCCAAAATCCAGTATTTAGGGGTAGGTTTTTTATCAGTTCTTACTTTTTTCATCGGTTATTCAACTTCTAAGGGAATGTTGTGTCAAAATCTACCCCAAAATCAAGCGGATTTACATATGATATACACCTGCAATAAAACAACCAGTTTCCCCACAAAAGAGACTATCATATAAAAGAAGACCATTAAATCACCTGTACATCTTTTCCATAATATAACTGCTGGTTCATTTCTGAAAGGTATTTGGGGCACCATCATAACATCTTTCCAAAAATGGAAGTGGATATGTTTAAGAAAGTCATGACTCACCTGTAGGTAGTGTGAAGACCGGAATGATGGTTTAAGGTCCTGATGCATCATGGGCTTCTCTAGGTTTAGGGAGGACTTTCTGTAGGCCTCTTTGGCCTGGCTTACGGTGAGCGTTGACCAGGAACTCCTCTTCATGAACTTCCCTTCAGGTGCCATGGACAGGCCCTCACAGGCTGAACACTTGACGTCATTGTTGCTTTTGGAGGTTTTGAGAGAGTGGTTTCCAAAGTGAGTGTGCATGGATTCTGGGAAACTGTGGCCAACGTGCTCATGATGGTGGCGGCTCAAGGCGCTGGCCGTGCGGTAGGTGCTGTCGCTATCTAAGTTGTCATCCGAGCTCCACCAGCCCCCCGTCCCAGACCGGTGCCTGCGCTCCTTGCTTTTACTGCGCTTGCTGCCATGCTTGGATGAGTGATGATTGCCGTGGTGATGGTGATGGCTTCCCCCACCTCCACTGTCACCTTTGGTGCCATTCATCTTGGATGATCCTTCCAGTGAGTGGGACTTGGTGAATAGTTTCTGGACGGAGTGCACCAGGTGTCGGATGCGACCGGGGCTCTCGCTGCGCTGTTCCCCACCAGCAGCGGCAGATGTGCGTTGGTACTGGAGCGTGTGGAAGCCGTCACGATGAAGCGGAAGTTGTTTTTCAAATTGGTCCAGCAGGTTTGCAGGGATGCGGTTGCTCTTGCTGACGTGGTGAGAGGCAGATGTTGCAGCAGCAACGGCGGCGGATGTGGCTGAGGTGGTGATGGCTGCACAGTCTTCCCGGGCAGCTGGGTCATAGTACTGCGCACTGTAGTGCATTCTGGGAAAGGTGCTGCTGGAGACATGGTCGGCAGGGGCAGTGGAAGTGAGCGCCACGGGTGACATGATCATGCAGTCGGAGTGAATGGAGCTGCGGGGGGAAAGGCGGTGATGGAAGTCCATTGCGCAGGTCTCCGTGGGGCTGAGCAGGTAGGAGTGGCGCAGATCCGACACATGCATGCCATGCAGGTCATGGAGATGCTCGCACTCCGCCAGTCCACACGGGGGCAGTGTGGGAATATGGTGCGGTGCACGACCACCTGATAAGCCCTTCATGTTCCTGGGTGGAGCGAGGCTACTATCCTCATTGAAATCTCGGGATGGTGACCAGGGGGAATACTGCTGGTCTGGAATAAAGAGAAGGATCAGTTTTACTGGATCAGTCTCAAATATGTTTCCATAATTACAACTCTAAAAATATTTCAGCATGGTAATAGATATGACAACTGGATATTTAGTTTAGGCAAAATAGATCTGCTATGCTGCTGTTGGTTATTTCTGTTGTTGTAGATCATTGGTGCTGTTGCAAAGCAAGTACAGTAACTTGCTACTGCCAATGCATATAGGTTCACAAATCTATCGTCCAAAAATCTAAACAGTTCTGCTGTTCTGTTGTAAGTAATCACAATGATTCCTAATTGCATGTACTTTCAGAAGGCCAAATACAGTGCTTTTGCTTTCACACAGAAACACTACTCCATTACTGAAACCACTTCTTTGTCTGTGTGCATTTGAGATGCCTTATGCAAATGTTGCGACATATTGACGTAGATATGGGATCAGCCTTCTCTTTTAGATAAAATAAATCCTTTTGTAGCAGCTTTGTAACTCTGCAGATCTTATATATATATGCACAAACAGCCACATACCACACTAAAGAAATAGGAAAAATAGAAATTGCATCATATGACCACTTTAAAATGTAAACCAGTAAGCTTACTGGCTGTTTTCTTGGAAGTGTTTACATGAATCCATGTATTAACGTTTCAACTTCAAGACTATAAGGTTAATAAATTACCAACTTCTAACGTAATAAAGTACATATTTTATTACTTTATTAAAAGAAGGGCATACTCTGCTTGGTTTCTGAATTACTTTTTTGAACAAATAAAATAAGTGAATCATTCAGTGACTCACTTATTTTGATAGTCACCTGAATGAATGGTTAACTGCCATAAAGGAAATTGCCTATTTTTTTTTTTACAAAACAATTGAATGAAAAGTTCAGTGACTCATTTAGCTTCTGCTTGTGTTCTGAACGATTCACCACCACTGATGCACAAGCTGACAGTCCGTCTGGAACACAGACATGAGTATTAATAAAAACTGTAAAACGTAAATCACCAGTGCATATCAGCACTCTTGTTGCGCTGCTCAACCAATCAAAGGATGAGAACAATTTAATCTTATCCATTAAAGTCTTAAGTAAATCTGTTTACACACATCCCAGAAGCAGAGAGAACTGCTACTGCATACCACATGCATTTATCTCCCATGCTGAGGTACCCCCCCACATAAAATTTCAGCCATACAACCAACTGATCAGGTCAGGTCTAAACTTCCAAAGCACTAAAGACATCTTTATTTGCTTTAAATTATTAAACCCTTGTGAAAAGATATGTACTGTTTAGCATACTTTCGAAAGTCTACTTATTACAGAAATATTATAATTTTGAAAGAAAATACATAAGTGTGAAAAATATCTAATGTTTTCAGATACTAAATTACATGCATCTTGTTTAAAAAGGTTTAAAGTTAAAGGGGCATGACATGAGAAATCAAATTTGCCTTGTTCTTGATCTTTTGGTCTTTGCATTATTAAAACATCATGCAAGTTTCATATCTTAAAACATTCTCCTAATTTTTAACAAAGCATTTATTTAAAGATATAGTTCACCCAAAAATGTAAATTCTGTCATCATTTAATCATGCTCATGTAGTTCCAAACCTGTAGGAATTTTCGTTGTTTTGCACAAAGGAAGATATTTTGAAAAAGCTGTCACCATTGACTTCCATAGTAGGAAAAAACAAATTCTTTGAATGTTAATGGAGACTAAAAACAGCCTGTTTCAAATTTTCTTCAAAAATATCTTCCTTTGTGTTTGGAAGAACAAAAAATTGTATACAGGTTTGGAATTACCTAAATGTCAGTAAACGATGACAGAATTTACATTTTTGGGTGAACTATTCCTTTAATCAAGCTAGTTTTGGATCTGAAATCAAAGGTGGCAACCCCTGGGCATAAACAGTGTCTCCAGACAAGATATCGGCAAATAGTCATCTTCTCGACACAGTTGCTTAGTGGCTTGACTTGAACTTGATTACTTTGAATGTGAGTTGTCACATAGCATCAAAAGCAGATATAAACTACAAACACTTCTGCTATCATGTCTACACTGGATACAGTATACAGATGCACGTTTGCTTTCTGACACAGTCCACATGCATGATTCTGTCAAGAAGACAAATTAAGTAAATGAAAGTTTACTTTGACGCGTTTGGTTAAAACAGCTTGTCTACAAATATCACAAGGATCCCAGCATCCTGGGACAAGTAGATATAGTTTATTTTCATGGATGAGACTTAATAAACACACATTTTGGACTTTATGCACGATCCAGGTCACTCACACTAAAATAAATGGAAATGGTAATAGTTAACTCTCCCCAGGAACTGCAAAAGCTCTACGCTTTATAATACTGTGAAACCATGTCCAAATATATCACAATAAATGGAAATAATATTTAACTGTCTATCAGATAAGCTCTCTTGTTCTGACTAATGGGATCCTGCAGGAAACACTCTCTCTCTCGCTCTCTCTCTCTGTCTCTCTCTGCAATAAAGGATATTTTAGAAGCTTTGATTATGAGTTAAACTAATGTTGACAAAAATAATCTTTCAATTCTTTCAAAAGAATTGTGACCAAAAGAGAAAAAAGGGTTTGCATATTTATGATTGAACATTTGGGAAAGCTGATAAAACTGATTTCAACAAGCATAAAACATTAAAAAGAGATGCCTTGAACTCCCAGATAACAAAAATCTGTTGTTTAGTTACAAGAAAGGATGTTTTTAGCCAAAGCTACATACAGCACACACTTTAAAAATCACCTTAATGAACCAGAAGTTTAATTTGATAGCTCAGATGGATTCACATGGATCATAGCTCCAATCGCAAACAGTACATGCTTAACCAACCACTCTGTTGGTCTGTTTCAGCTTCTTTTCAAAGGAAAAATATAGCACTGAAGTCTACTTTAGGATACTTCTAAAGCCATATGGAAGCTTTGTGTTAGGAACAGCCACAAGGATGCACTGAAAAATAGATACTTCACACCAATATAAAAATAAAACGCTCTTATTTGTTACATACTCTGTTTGTTAAAGGGGTAATGAACTGCCTTTATTGTTTTGTACTGTTCTCTAAGATTAATATGAATAAACACTCTTTTCAGTGGCGCTGGTTCAAGAATAATTTTTTCCATTAATTTTTGATCCAAGGGGTAAATAAAAAAAAATAATAATAATAAATGTATTAAAAAATAAATAAAAGTCTTTGTTAAAGCGTTATAGGCCATGAACCAATCAACCAGCAGTGTTGTGCAAATTCCTTCCAAACTGTAATATATTATATATTACTTGTTACTATTATTAAAAAGTAATGCCTTACATTACAATATTACTGATTCAAAATTGTAATGCGTTACATGACTCTTGTATTACTTTTGAGTTACTTTCACCAAAACAACTCCAGAGAGCGTGCCGTAAGGACAGCTGCTTTTAAATACACGCAATAGACAAAAGCTTGTCACAGCATCAGCAAAAGTAGCCTAATTACCAGGAATATGTCTGAGGAAAACAGTAGGAAGTTATTTAAATTATTTGGTGTTTTCTGAGTCCGTGTCACAAAGATAAATTTCCTGACTCGCCATCTCCTCTGATGCAAGACATCTTTATGGCTTAAAATTATAATGAAAGAGGATTTGTTTTCGATTTTTTGTTTATTTCGTTAAGTGGTCATTTAAATCATTTTTAATTCATGTCTTTTTTCACAGAGTTTTGGTTTTTGTGTTTGTTTGTTTTTTTGCGTGGACACGGATAAAAGTAGACCCGTAACAGTTCGGAAAGAGATATTACTCTTACCTTTAGCCTATCAGAAAAAATAACGCCATCTGCCTTTTTGTTTCCACTGGAAAAAATGCAAGTGGTTGCACTGGTTCCTCCGTGTGCTGCAAGAGCCTGCTTTAGATTCTCCTCACAATGTGAATATACCATCACACATGTTATTACAGCGCAGGTTTAACATTTAAACAGTGTTATATGCTTGAAATGTTTTATTTTATTTTAGGCAAGTTGTAATGATTTGAAAAGGTTAAATTGATAAACAAAAAAAAACAATCGAACATTACTTTAAAAAAAACAAAAACTTATATTTAATGAACAAAAACTTGACCAAGTCACACATACAAGGTTACCCCAGGGAGAGCGAGATCAATTAAATAAATCACTCTACACATACTCTAGAAGCTGTCCTTTAGTATTCATTTACAAACACATGGATAATAACTGACCACGAACAGAAAATAGAGCTGACTTGTGGCATTTTTTATACATTAATGTGGTGTCTTGCTGTTTTTTGAACAATTAAAATTTCAGCTAAGAGTGTGTTGTAACGCAAGCATTATTGAAAATGTACTGAGTAAAATATTACTGAAACTTGATTAGTAATGACTTAACTGCGTTACAGCAAAAAGTAATTGATTACTGTAATATATTACTTTTGTAATGCCTTACTCCCAACACTGTTAATATATGGGTTGGCATATATTAAAGAACTGAAATTAAAAAATGGTGCCTCAAAGAACCCAAGGTGGTTCTTAAAAAAATGGTTCTTCCAGGAACCATTAAAGCTCAGAGAACCCCCGTTTTGAAAAGGTGCCTAGAGGTTCCACAAAGGGTTCTGCTCGCGTGGCAAAATGAAGAACCCCAAAAGGTGCCTCCAGGAACCTTTAGTTTTTACAGTGTAATGATTAAACGCAGATCAGTTAAGCACAGTTTTTCTCTAAATTCAGCTGGTGCCAATTCAACACAGAAAACTGCGTCGGGCATCTTTACAGAGAAACAAACAGATCAAAGTCTCGCCAGTGGCCATCAGCACTTCACGGCCAATTACTGTATGACTTTAGCACAGCTGAGCACAGAACCCAAAGACAAGAATCATCTCTAAAGGAGAAGAGACATGGAATAATGAAGCTCAGAGGCAGAAGCCTGTCAACCGGTTAACCCAAAGAGAGAGAAAGAGACGGCCTGATCACCATTATCCACAGCCATAACTAACAAACATAGCTGTCTGTGTGCTGTACATGAGCCTGCGGAGCTTCATCACTGACTTCACGAGCAATGCCAGGGTTAACCGGCTGTCTGGTTGCCATGGTTACTCCAGCATACCGGGAGACTCAAACTTACCGTGGAGGAGAAAAAACACTTGATTGTGTTTTGCATATGGATATGGGTTCACACTTGGCGGTGGTGCTGAGACGCTGCATTTAACACATTTCTGTTGCAGCTTTTTAAGGTCTGCAGAAAAACAAACGGTTAGGAAGTATGCAATTTTTTAAATAGATGGACAAAATAGGATTTATAGAAATAACAACTGCAAAATTAATCATTAAAATATTTTTTTTAATAATTATTATTAAAAATACGTTTTTATTGTTTTTGATTTGACTATTACAGATTATTTTAATTTATTTATTTTTCTATTTTAAATAAAGAAAACTATATGCATATTAATGTAGAAAATATGACTTTATAGGGGAATCAACTGTAGGATAGTAAATAATTTTTTTTATTTGATTGTTATTAATTATTTTTAATAATTTGAATTGTTCATTCTAAATAAAGAATAACTGGCATTAAAAATATGAAGTTCAAATAAACAAAATATGGTTTTACAAGCTGTACAACTATAATGTTATTATTTGCAAATATGGTAATTATTAAGTATTTTTGCAATTAAGTTACTTATTTTTGATTTGACTATTATCAATTATTTTAATTTATTTTACTTATTAATTGTAAATAAAGACTATATAAGTTTTTTTATGTAACAAATAGGGTTTTAGAGGGAAAACAACTAAGATTATTAATAAAAAATATTTTTAATTATTAATACATATTTAACATTTCTAGTTCATCTATTATCAATTATTAAGTAGTTCATTTTAAATCATTTCCATTACAAATAAGTGATTTAAATTTAAATAAAGAATATCTGGCACTAAAAATGATTCAGTAAAGACGAAAAAACAAAAATCACTATTAATTAATATACTATTATACATGCGTTTTTTCTATTTGATCTAACTCCTTTTATCCATGCAAAGTTATATATTCAGGCTGGTTTAGTTCTAATCAGTAATTTAGAATAGATCCAGTGAATTTACAGGCTGCCTTTACACTGATTTTTCAAATTACTTCTTTTTGATTTAATACCAAATTTGCACCAAATTGATATCACATAAACATCCAGATATCACATTGCAGAAGAGAAACATGTCACTGTGGTGTAAAACAAATTCTGTCACATTCTCTCAAGTCAAACATGCTTGAATGTGCTTCACATCAGCCTCTGTCTGCGTGTCACGGGACGAGAACGGACGATAAACACAAAGAAACAGAGAGCCTTCCTTTGTTTGACTGTTTCTCTCTGTCTCTCTCTTTAACTGCCCATTACACGTCTATGAAGGACGGTCGAGGGGGGCTGGGAAAGACCTCCTGCAGACCGACATACAATTAAAGAGAGAGATGCTGGAGAATAATAGCAGGTTTCTTTTCCTGTGAGAGGGGATTTACATTAGTGAAAGTCATTAGGAATGCAAGTAAAAGACCTCCAAGGATCATAACTGCTATGCTTTGTTTCAGTACAATGCTTTTTCCAGACCCAAGAGCTCTAGCTTTGAAGTAAATTAATTTCTTTATATTATCCTCTGCTAAAAATAAAAACAAACTGCATTTCTATTATTATTTTCTAAAGATGAAGCAGAACTATTTCATATATATACTGTAAAACAATTTGTTCTTGTGTTATGCAAGTCAGATTATGACAAATGTATTTAATAATATGCCTAAATCTAGTATATTAGATTACATCTACATCAAGCTTCACCCGTGCAAAACTCCAACACACATGATTTGAGGAATCATCCAGGAGCGATGCTAAACATCCGTCTCAGCTCAACAAATAATAGTTATGAAGATCTGACATGTAAATATACTTTATGTTATTCATGTAAATACATTAGCAAGATAAAAGCATTGCAGAAGCCCGAGGGGCAGTCATCAATATTAACACAAACACGTTCTATGAGTGTAAACAGTCTCTGGAGCAAGATTCAGTAAAGAGGAGACAGCAGTGAGTGAATCAGGAGCTGTCCAGTGCTGAAACACCTTCACACAGCATTACTACAAATACAATACAGGATTTTAAAAACAACTGCAATCTCAATTTAATTGAAAAAAAAGTTTTAAGTCTTAAGAGAAACCATCATTACTTTTTTATATCTTTTAATTCTGTTGGTAGTTTTTTTGTGCTGCAGGTATGCTCATGATGAAAACTCACAGGCTTATTCCCACAGCACTGCTCATCTTTGTAACCCGCACATAGAAAATAAAGGTGCTCAAATAAAAAAAAACTAATGTTCCCAGAGAAAACTTCTATTCCCAAACATAATTTACTGTATATTCTACGCACTCACATACACACACACTGTCTCTGTCAGTCTGATCTCAAATCTTCAAACACTCAGGTCTTCTACTGAACTAAATGCCCTCCAGCAGGGCAACATCATTTACCCACAATCTCATATAGGAAAGCAAAATCACAAATGAGATCTCTGTCTGATCTGAGCAGCTTCTCCTAGACAATAATGAGATTAAAGGAGGGCCAATGGAGCCGTTTGCTGAAGTCTCCTGCTCTCAATGCTTTCCAGCAGCAGCTCAACTCTGACCACATTCTACCATCAAACGCTTCCTGACAGCCACTGGCTCATTTGTTTTCTTCTTGTAGTTTTTAGGGAAAAAAAACTGAGACAAATCCAATTTTTTACACAAAGTTTGCATTGGTCAGAATCGGTCTGAATAATAAACATTTTCTCTTCGGTGAGGCACATCTACATAAAATGTTTTAGTAGTTATGCAGTAGCCAGGGCATTGTTACTGTAGGCAATAGTTAGGTTGATATGGGTGGTTTCTAGGGTATTGTTATACAGTTCCTGTGGTGTTGGTGATGGTTGCCAAAGTGTTTCTATGCAGTTGCTGTGTCAATATTGGTGGTTGGTTTCTAGAGTGTTGCCATATAGTTGCTGTGGTGTTGTTGGTGGTTGCCAAGGTGTTGCTTTGCTGTTTGGTAGGGCATTGTTGTTAGTTGCAAAGGCGTTGCTATGCAGTTGTAAGGGCATTGCTGTTGTTTGCCAAAGTGTTTCTATGCAGTTGCTGTGTCATTATTGGTGGATGGTTTCTAGGGTATTGTTATACATGTGCTGTGGTGTTGTTGGTGGTTGCCAAGGTTATGCAGTTGCTAGGGCATTGCTGTTGGTTGTCAAGGTGTTGCTATACAGTTACTGAATTTATATTGGTTGTTGGTTGCCAGGGTGCTGCTATGCAGTTGCTAAGGCATTGTGGGTTGTTGCCAGGGGGTTGCTATGCCGTTGTTAAAAGTACTGTGGGTTGTTGTCAGGGCATTAATATGCAGTTCCTAGGTTGATATGGGTGGTTGGTTGCCAGGGTGTTGCTACAGATGCGCTATGCATTTACTAAGCCTTTGTGGCTGGTTGTCAAGGTGTTGCTATGCAGTTGCTTGGGCATTGTTGTTGGTTGCCAAGGTGTTGCTATGCAACTGCCGTTGGTTGCCAAGGTGTTGCTATGCAGTTGCTATGTCAATATTGGTAATTGGTTCCTAGTGTTTTGTTAAACAGTTGCTGTGGTGTTGTCGGTAGTTGGTTGGCAGGGTGCTGCTATACAGTTGCTAAAGTTTTTATGGGTTGTTGTCAGGGCATTAATATGCAGTTACTAGGTTGATATAGGTGGTTGATCGCCAGGGTGTTGCTACAGATGCGCTATGCAGTTACTAAGGCACTGTAGATGGTCGCCAAGGTGTTGCTATGCAGTTGCTAGGTTGGCATTTGTGGTCGGTTGCCAGGGTGTAGTTGCCAAGGCATTACTATGCAGTTGCTAGGTCATTATTAGTGGTTGCCAAGTAGTTTATGAGCTGTTGCTAAGGCATTGCTGTGCAGCTGGCAGTGTGTTGGAGGTAGTTTGCCAGAGCGTTTCAATGCAATTTTTTGTTGCTATGGGGTTTTGCCAGGGCATGCCTATGCAGTTGCTAGGACAGTGTGAGTGGCTACCAGGGTGTTGCTATGAAGTTGCTGAGTTGATAGTAGTGGTGGTTTGCTAGGGTTGCCAAAGTTTTGCTATGTAGGCCTAGCTGCTAAGGTACTTTGGGTGGTTATTATTGCTAGGTCATGAGTGTAGCAAGTTGTGAATGAGCAGTTGATACGCCATTTTCATTCTTATTGCCAGGGTGTTGGTGGTTGGTTGTCAGTGCATTGGTATACAGTTGCCAGGGTGTTGGAATGCAGTTTCCAGGTAGTTTATAAGCAGGGCATTGTGAGTGGTTGCCGGTGCATTGCTAGGCACATGGGTGGTTTCAAGGGCATTGCTATAAAGTTGCTAAGGCATTGTGGGTAGTTGCCAGAGTGTTGATATGCAATTGTTAGGATGTTGTGGGCAGTTGTGTGTGGTTTCTATGCAGTTGCTAATACACTGTCAGTGATTGCCACAGCATTTCTATTCTAAAGGTTTTGCAGTAAGAGTGTTCATCAGCCCAGCAGTGATTCAGCAGGCATTAATGAACTGATGTTAAACTTAATTAAAACAGCATGAACTTTGACAAACATTATCAGAGATTCTGAATGTGTGCTCTGCGATCCTCTAACTGACTGACTGTAGGGGGCTGATTTTACTCCCCGTACAACCTGCACATCTTTTTAAAAATTTAAATATCTTTCAGATAGAGTTTCTCAGCCTAAAAGTATTTTTAAGAGTGAGTTTATGCAAAAATAAGTCAATTCATCAAACTATTGATTATTATTTTATATAAAATGATCTCAGTCAGGTTGCAGGCTTGAGCATTCTTTAAACATCTCCTTTTGTGTTCTACAAAAGACTAAAAACTCAAATAGGTTTAGAGCACATAAAGGTGAGTAAATGATGGTAGAATGTTTTAGTTGAATTATCCCTTCAAGAGTGCATATATAACAAAATATTCACAAGTTGAAGGGTTCTAGAAGAGCCGTGTTTCTGACAACATGTGTCTGGCGGGCTGCCAGAGACCCTCCTGTGAACTCACACAAATCCAGACTCAATTAATTCTGCATGAGACTGAAGTAGTCTCCTGTGTTCTTGAGACGCCTGTGTGTTTGCACACAAGGTTACAAGTGTTTGTTTCTGAGATTTTTACTTTGAATACGATGCAATGTTTAAATATGTGCAACAGTAATAGAGCTGCTTGAAAACCACTAATAAGAAACAGGTGTTTATTTGCAAACATGTGTTTTTGTGGTTGGGTTTTGCTTAGTTACACCTCATCTACGTTCCACTGCAGAGAGGCCAGTATGCAGATGGTCAGCAGTATAAACCAATCAATACAGCAGCATGTTTGTTAAAGAAACATCACGTCCACATCACTTCATGAGCTGCTGATCCATGGAGATGAAGGACTTAATGGCAAATACAAACTAAGCACTGAGCAAACAGATGCCGTCACACATACACACACTCACACACTCTGAACTTAAACACTGAGAAACACGTATTAAACATGTCTGCTCTTAGGAATGCAACGATACAGAACAAAGAACAGTTCACAGTCAAGCTCTGAATTCAGACATTTTTGTTTGAAATAAAATCTGACTACTTTTAAAATCTGTTATCTCTACATTGGTTAAAAAAGCTTTTCTGCTTCCAATATCAGCCAAATCTGAACACTTTTATTTTATTTTTAGAAAAATAAAAATATAATTAAATACATATGTCAAAATGTAAAATTATAATTTACATAAGGAAAATAAAGCCTCTTTTGATTTATGCCATTATAAAAAAAATTAAATATTTAATAACAAAAAATACAAATTATACACACACACACACACACATATATATATATATATATATAAAATACAAATATAATGCAAATTAAAATTTTCATTACTGTAAAAATACAATACAGAAAATCATTCAAAATTGTGCATTATTATTAAATTATTAAATGTATTATTATTATTTAAATTAAAATCAATATACTGCAAATGTACCCCAACAAATACTACCACAATACTTTTTAAGTATTTCAAAATATAAAATACCTCAGATAGGAAACTGCAGTTAATTGCAATGCTGTAACATCAAAATGTCAATGGTACCTTGGTTCAGAATACAATTTATCATCAATTTATGACATCAGATTGATATAGAGTGAATAGACTATATAGACTGAAAAACGGTTTTCAATTCTCACCGTGTCTGTGTGAGAGAGAGTTCTGAGTGTCATAAAGTAGCCATATACTGGTGAATGAGAGCCTCTGATATTGAATTGAGCTTCTTATTGAACAGCTCTTAAGGAGGACAAAGAGACAGACAGCTGCAGGAGAAGAAAGACAGAAACCATTGTCTTTGTTATAACTTCAGTTATATGCATAGGCTTAACATTTATACTGCCAATATAAAAGACTGCTTCGGAGTTAGATTCTGATTATGTGTTACAAAAAAAAAGAGAGATTCATGCTGCATCGATCCGACGCTGAAACACAAAGCCTGACCAGATTGATCAGATTTGTGAACTACATAACACCTGACCTCAAGCCCTGATTTCTCTGACCCGTTCACCCTTCACTCCCTTCACCCCTAAAACACCATCTCATTATCAGGCTCCAATAAATTCTCTTTTCTTCACCCTAACCTCTCATTGTGGTCCTCTAAACCCACACATCCAGTTAGGCTCATAATTGAACCCAAAAATCGCAAATTACAGACGACCCCGAAGGAAACGCTGCTAGAGTGTCCAGTGATTATGATGTCACATCACCGCGGTCAGTGTGCCGTACGGGTCTGAAGAGCCTGTGAAGAGGTGCCGGGATGAATAATAAATGACTTTTTGATCCTCAACAGCTTCAGTACATCACTACATACAGATCTTAGTCTGCTCCTCTCACCCAGAACTGCAGCTGTCTGTCGAGCACACTTACTATGCTCACCAACACTGATATCTCTCCTGATACAAAGGAGCATTCGTAAGCTGACATTTGCACCCTGTTCTTTTGTACAAGCCATTTGCTTCAGATATCAGCCGATTGGAGCAGGAACTTTTTCTGTCTGATCTGACTCTAATTTGGACATTACAACACAAAGCGTGTTATTATGTAATATCTTATGGTGTATTAGTGCTTATGATTTTATCATTTACATGCATTCTTCAATATCTTAACTGCAATGCTGGGATATTTCTTATTAGTTTCTGCACTTCTCTTCAGATCTTCTGTGCTATTTTTATTTAATTTACATTCATGCATTTAGCTGACACTTTTATCCAAAGCATGGTGCAAAGTAGAAAGTATTTTAACTTTTATATTTGCATGCATTATTCATGCAGTATCTTCAAATGCAAAGAGAAAATATGTTTTGCAATGATTTTCTTTGTTTAATATCGTGTGACTTGCAATGCTAATGGGATTTCTTACAATAACTTTTACTTTAAATACATTTTTCTATCTGTTAACTCTTTTCTGCATTTCACTTCTGCTCTAGCTTCAATCAGTGTTATTACATTTAAAAGATGCTTATATTTTTTTAAATATATATATATTTACCCAAATCAACATCTTATGCTGTGATTTAAACTTGCATGCATTCTTTGTGCAATGTCTTTCAACTTGCAATGCAGTGGTAAGATTTTGGCATTTTTATTGCTTTGACTGAAGCATTATATTTCTGTTCTTCTCTGCCTTTCAGTTCTTATTTTATTATAACAGTTCTATTTTATTACATTTAAATGAAAACATTTAGCAGGCGCTTTATCCAAGTAGACTTACAAATGAGAAAGTGTCTCATACTAATATTTGAATTTAAATAAATATTGACATGCATTATTTTTTCAATCTTGCAACTTGCTATGCAGTAGCCTAGTGGAATTCTTATAATACCAAATACTGTATTGTTCCGTATTTCCGTTCTTTTCTGCATTTTACCTCAATTCTAGTTTTTATACTAATCATCATATTATATTTATGCATTTTATCTAAAGCAAAAAAGAAAGTGTATACTTAAGCGCACATTGTTTGTTTAAAATCTTGCGACTTGCAATATAGCAACGATGCACTGACATTGTGCAGATACTCAGACAGAACCAGATTTCCTAGTTCAGAGAGTCAAATCAAGCAAGCAGAAATTAAATGCTGGCCAAACGATTTGGATACACTTACAGACATCTAGATGGTTAAATCGGGTTTGTAGGATCCGCTAAATCAGACATCCATCCACCAAAACCCCTACTGCTACATTAATCCGAAAGTGATATTTATAAGAAGGTTTCCTTTTTACCTGGAGTTGTTCAAGTTTTCAGATCTGAAAGATTGAGTCCACGCCGGCTGAACGGATGAAGATGAGCCGAGAAGAACCGAACCGAGCCGAAGTACGGATGCTCAGGTGCCTCTGGCGGAGAAAGAGCCGATCCGATCCGAGTCTGTTGGAACTTCTTTCACATGAAATGAATTGAACTCCACACATGAAGCTGCAATTGCTCTCGAACAGTTTCCGACGTCAAAGCAACGACAAGCACTGGGCACATCCGCGGAGGAACGGACACAGGAGAGACTGACGCCGGTCTCTCTCCGCTGCGGAGCCTCCGTCTACTGGAGAGATCAGAAACAAAAGCGTGCTGGAGAAGAAGAGAGGAGCGGAGACCTCCACAAAACCCCCTCCCGATACTGAGAGAGAGAGAGAGAGAGAGAGAGAGAGCATTGCAGACTTGAATAGAACCCCTGGGAAAATAAATCAATCATTTATTTTTACAAATCATTTTAGACTCCAATTTCATTATAAAACAGCTAAACATTGAGTGAAGGTCTATACAGTGCACTACACTATAAAATTAAATAAAATTAAATAAAGTAAAACAAATAAATAGACTAGGTCTGCCAACTAAACAAAAAGCTGACCTAGCTAAAAAGGGGCAAAAAACAGGTTGGTATGCATGCAAGGTCGAAAAACACTGTAATTTTCTTATAATATTCTTTATTTTTATCTTATTTGTTCGACGACTCCCAAATGAGTAAATTAAATTCATTCAATGATTCATTTTTCCAGACCCGTCAGTGATTGACCACATCGACACCTAGTGGTGAAGAATTAATCGGCATTTTCATTCAGACTAACGCAAAAAGATCAAGTGGGCGGGGATATGCTAATATTTTATTTTGACGTCAACATGAAACATTTGATTTTACTTTTAATGGTTTTGAGTCGACTCTTTTAAGAGGCAATGGCCTGGTTTCACAGACAGGGTTTAGACTAAACCAGGATTAGGCCATAGTTCAGAAGGACATTTTTTATAAAAAAACACATGGTTATGCATTTTGAGAAGAAATAAAGGCACAGAGATTTTTTCTTTCCGTTGAAACTGCTCAGACTTAGATTTTCATCTGGGATTAGCCTTAAGCCTTGTCTGGGAAACCAGGGGAATAACTTTATCCACAGTGCACTTTCAAATTTAAAACTTTTCAGGATGTTTTCATTCACTTACAGATGTTTTACACACTGCATAAAATATCATTTTCACTTTAACACTTTAACTTTTAGAAAGGCTAATCCTTTTTAATAATCATCTTTTCTTTACAATTATTTAATTTGTCAAAGCCCCCACTACATAACAAGTAGTGGCTGCCTCTTAAAATTAAAGGTAAACATTTATGCTGATAAACAAAGGTATTATACTCAAAGTTACTATAAGATGCACATAAATACTTCAGATTCTCAGGATGGGGATCAACAAATGTTAAATCAGTAAAAATATGAATAGACAGTGACAACAGTAGCAAAAATAAACCCAACTTAATGTAAAACAATGATAATATTTTAATAATAAAATAAAATGCTGCAATGCATGCTGGAAACTTGTGCAATGTTGTTCAATGTAAAATTGTTAGTTCAGATTATTCAATTTGAGAAGTTGGGAGAACATTTTGATTTTTTTGCAAACAAACATTAGAGTTTAAGTAAACAAAACAACTTTCACACACACAAAAAAAGTCAGTGGACTTCAGTAGACTTTTACCACAAAAAATTATTTGTTCAGGCTATATTTTACCTATTTTTTTTAAAATCTGAATTTAAGTCAAAGCTTAATTGTAAGTATAAATATTATCCAAATACCCCAAATTTTGATCAAATTTAATAACTAAAAGTTTCATTATCCATAATAATTTTTTTTGTATTGCAAAAAGCACAATTCACACCAAAGTCTCCGGGAGTCTCTGTCATCACGGTCATCACAATCCCCTTAACTCTCATTTGCATGATCCCAATCACCAGCCTTCTGATCCTCTGCACCTGTCACCCGCAATCAAGCTCCCCTTCAAAAGCACGCTCCTCACTAGCACTCACCGTCCAGTCTACCATTCAATCCATAAATCAAGCCAGATTTCTCTGTGGTTTCTTTCCAGAACTATTTGCTGTGCTTCCTCCGTTCCAGATCTCCACCGCTCCATTGACTATCCGCTCCTTGCAAGGACACGTGGTTTCCATGATCATGACCATGATCTCCAACTGTATCTCCCCGTTCACCGTCCCTGCCCATACCCCCCAGTGTCTTCTGTTTGCCACATCACTTACAAAGTCACTTACAAAACAAGCAGTTTTCCATGGGTAAATGATTAAGAAGTTTTGGGGAAAAGTTTTCAGGAAACCTGCAGCAAATATGAAATGTACGGCTTGTTTTTTCTGTGTATTGACAAAACCCAACTTTTATTCATATTTCATGAGCAACGTTTAAGTAGGTTAATGATTTTTTCTGAAGGGTGTGAAAATAAATGCTGGCAAACGTCTAGGTTACGAACATAACCCACGTTCCCTGAAGGAGGGAACGGAGACGTTACATATGGGAACTCACCAGAAAGACCAAATGCCTTTGAGCTTTATACAAAAGGCAAATGAATATTGGTGTGCACTTGATTGCGCTCAGGTGCACCTCATCACTGTGTGAGTATAATGACGCTTTTCCACTACATAGTACCAGCTCGTCTCGGCTCGCCGCGGCTCGCCGCGAC
>JAUCMT010000150.1:50009-84071 GCA_032357475.1 Enteromius thamalakanensis | reverse complement strand
TAAAGCAGGGAATAGTGTTTATAGTTCAGGGAAATGGGTGTGCTTTTAGAAAAATAGCGTTATGGTTTTGAAATTTTTGTTAAAAAGCTTGGTTATAGTGTTTTAGCAATCGAGAAAAACTGTAATATTATTTAAGCTAATATTATTTTTTTGCAGTAATATCAAAGGTAAAACTTAAAACTATGTTATTGAATGTCATTTTAATTGTCATGTAGGTGCAGTCCTGCAGGAATTAAAAGAAAATGTCAGCAGCTGAAAATGAAATGTAAAAATATAATTTTATCAGGTAAGGTTTAAGCAATGTCAAGGTGGCCTTACTTTGCATCCCTGATACAGAAAGCTTCCATTAGCAAAGAAATGAAAGAGCACGCCCAGGATTGGCGATGTTAGTGATGTAAGAACGGATTAGATTCTGGATATACGTAACTTAATTGATAGCAAAGAAAAAGGATTGGTAGATTATGGATATACGTAACTTAATTGATAGCAAAGAAAAACTGTAACCCTCAAACAAAAATAATGTTGTGTGGTGTAACTGTGGTTGCCCAAAACAGTTATTTTACTAGTTCTAAGCAGCAAAAAAAACAAAAAACACTGATGGACACGGGAAGCGAACTCGGGTCGCCTGAGTGTCAACACTGCAATCAAACCTCTAGACCACAATTCAATGTATTTATCAACATACAAACTTCACTTGCCTTAAAGATGAAACTTAAGCCTGAAAAAAAAAACACAATTGATTTCTAATGTTCGGGCGCCAGACAAGTTTTTGACAATTATCCGGGATATCGCAACCAAAAAATACCACCGTTACCATTACAAGGGAAAGGACAAAAAGATCCATTCTGGTTCTCAAAATCCTTGGCCGACGTAAATGTAATTCTCTTTGAATTGATACAGCCTCTTCATCTATGGGATCCTCCAAAAAAGGACAAGCCATTCTCGTAACTTTCTTGTCTGTTTGTGTCCGAAATGTGTGCATTAAATAACCAAAGCTACGGCGAGAAATACCACTTCGTCTTTAAAAAAGGGGAGGAGACCAACAGAAACTCAGAGTTTAGAGATCAAAACCTGCTTCCGACCAGGTTAGTTTTTACAGCGCAAGTTACCACTGACTCTGAGTAATAGTTACCTGTCTTTCAGAAACAGGCTTGAGTTACCCTGCTTTCTTGGGTTTGACAAACCTGCCTTTTTGAAACGGAATAACCAGAGTTCCCCTTATCTCAGGGTTAACTAACTCTGAGTTTTAACTTAACCTCCTTTGAGAAATAGGCCCCAGGACATCTGCAGGGTTGTTACACAACATAACATACACAAATTCATCTTTTAAGAGCAAGCGTTTGGTGAATCATCAGTAAAATGACACAAACACAAAAGACTGTATTGCTAAGGTGTTGTTGAAAAAAAATATTGTTAATTACTCATTCTTTGTAGATTTGTCTTCTTCACATGATGTAATCCACTTGGAGATTGTACTGTTTGGGGGCGGGGCAAGCTGGTGGTGACATAGAATGAGGGCGGACAAATATGTTACTTCATGACGTGTGACTGTAACAGAGAAAGATTCAAATTGCTGACAACTCGTTTAGGCGAACGTAAGCCGACTCGTTTTTTTTTTGATAGACAATAACTTTATTTATCATGCACTGTCAGCGTCACAACTTTGCAGATAGTTTATGTTCACATACAGTTACATGACACACTGCGTTAACGATCATATTTAAAAAGGCATAATAGGGGCTCTTTAATTTTGACATCAACCTTTTAAAAACGGCTCGTTTCAATGATTCAAAGTGTTTTTTCTGAGAGACAATAACTTTATACATGGTGCACTTTCAGATTTAAAACTTGGCAGGATGTTTTCATTCCCTGAGAGCTGTGTTACACACTGCATGAAAGATCATTCTCAAACATCTATAATAGGGCACATTAGGGGAAAGAAAACACCCAGAAACCACAAACAGGAACTGTTCAAAGCTTTTCTTGACAAGTGCAGGTGATATTTTTGGGTCATCAAGATATTTTTTAAAGACATTAATAATCACATTCAACAAGGATGCATTGAATTTCTCAAGAGTGGCAGTAAAGACATTTATAATGTAACTAAAGATTTCTGTTTTAAATTAATACGGTTCTTTTGAACTTTCTGTTTATCTGTCAATCCTGAAAAATCCCAGTTTCCACAAAAATATTGTGCAGCACGACTGTTTTCAACAATGATAATAATCAGAAATGTTTGTTGAGCAGTAAATCAGTATATTAGAGTGATTTCTGAAGATCATGTGACACTAAAGACTGGAGGAATGATATTCAACCGTTTTACTATATTTTTGAATGGTAGTGCAATATACAATAATAACAGTTCAAGTTCACTTTAATGATAAATCTCTCTGTTCAGAAACCAGTCACAGCTTCAGACCTTTTTTGTACAAATTGATTCATTTTTAATGCACTGAGAGACAGAGAGACGGATCCGCTCCATCGACAGGCTTGACCCCTGACCCCTATGATCAATAGGTCAACTGACCTGTGATTAGTGTGTGATTTTCTCCTCTGAAGAGCTTTTGTTGTGTCACTAGTCCTGCCGTTACTTCACTAATTACACCATTCTGAGCAGCTCAATAAACATGGCACACTCCGCTCGGTAAACTCACTCAATATCACTTATGATGCAGCAGGGATTCATATACATAATCATAGATTAAAAGCGGCTTCTTAGTGGCAGAATACAATGAAAACTGCTACATGTGCCGGCAGATATTAAGATATAAGCACAATTTTCTGTAAAACTGCTAATCACTACCAAAGTATAATACAGTTAACTTGAATCTTTATAGCAAGGATTTTATGAGAAATGTTGAAGTTAAGTTGAAATTTGTGAATTTGAGTTGACAACTTGTTTTTGTGGACAATCTTTATCAAATCCAAGCAGTTTAAGCCTCAAGATCTTTTCTGAAACTCAGGACACACGTGGGGTATTTTCTCTGCACAAATCTCAATTGTTTAAACATTTCCACTACTAAGCAGTCTACAGACGTAAACGACGGTTAATGTGCCTGATAAAGTTGTTATTGTGTGTTTTATGAGAAAATATAGCTTTTAAATACAGTTTTAGCTGAAGATTTAAAAAAAAGGTCTAAATGTAGTATTCATATATTTAAATAAAATGTCCTTTTTTTAATTACACACACTTTAATATAAACAAACTAATAAACAACTAGTTTGCTTATTTGTCAGTCATAAATAAAAAAGACAGTTATTTAATTGATTTAAAATCAGTATAAATCCTAAGTAATACATAATATAATAAAATAATATAACAATATTATATTAATACACATATAATAACATAATATAAGAACAAAAATAATAATAATTTGCATAAATACATTTTTTTTAATATTAATTAATCATTTTAAATAATGATACAGTTAAAGAGAAATAAGGAAAAGATAAATTATGAAAAAGTAAAAATAAATGAATACATTTTTTAAAAGACAAAAATAAATGCAGGACTAAATGTGATTAAAAATTAATTATTCTTGGTTTAGCAATTTATTTTTTCATTCATTTGTGCAGGTTTGGTCCTCATATGTGGAGCAAGCAGTATTTAATTAGTTAAAATGCATAAGATTAAGACGAGGTATGTATTGATTGTAAAAATATAATACTGGTTATTGTGTATTTAAAGCAGGTTTAATTTACAACATCTGAGCTGTTTCACCGATACATGACTGAGAAATATGCCTCACATGAAGTTAAGTAGTTTGCTGTGAAATCGTTTTATATGCAGTTCAGCTGCATAAATCTGAAATCGGCTGGGAGACAGCTCAGTGGAAGTGAATGTGTGCCGTGATCGTGGGAAAGGCTTCTAGTCATACAGAGCGGCCGGCGCTCGTCTCCCCAGGCTGTAATTGGCATGTTCACACAACTTCCCTCGGTATTGTCCCGCCACCGAATGGTGTCTGGCTCCGTGACCCCGTGACCCCGCTCTGAATATATGTTTAATTTGGTGAGAAAACTATGGGAACGCTGTGAAAATGATCTCTCAGCTCGCCACGAGGATGCCGGACACAGAAAGTGTAACATCAACTCGTGATATAACGTGTCCAATGATAAAAGTTCATGCTACAAATGAGCAGAATCGTTCCTCGAGCCACAATTATTCAACAGTCAGACACTTAAATGCACCAGAAACCCAAAGAGTGAGTTTCTTCGACTTGACCTCTGCTTTAAAATGGAATTTGAATGAGAAAGACGCCCACAGGAAGGAAAGGTGAAAGTCTGATTCTCAGCTGATCATCTCACAGAGTTTCAGAGAGGATCTATACGTGAGCCTGAAGCACAGAAACAGGTTATTTATAGTAATGGCCAATTGTAAGGGTCAAAATTATTTTATTCCAAAAATCCATAGTAAAGATCATGTTCCATAAATTTCCTGCTGTAAATATATCTAAACTTCATTTTTGATTAGTAATGTGAATCATTTGAACAACTTTAAAGATGATTTTCTCAATATTTAGATTTTTTTTAGATCCCTCAGATTCCAGATTTTCTAATAGTTGTCTTTCAGATAAATATTGTCCTCTCCTAACAAACCAAAAAGAAAGTTGATTTATTCAGCTTTTAGATTGTGTAACTACAATAAAAAATGAAAGAGAAAAAAGCTTATGACTGGTTTTGGGGAACAGGATCACATTTTTTTCAGCTGCTTATAAAACTCTGCCTCTTTTCAAAACTTTGAACATAAATCCAAAAATTACACACACTAAATGCAGAATGCCTCACTTATCTCTTGAAGAAGTACATCAAAATATTGCAAACGCATCTCTAAAGAAAACATGCAAGAATCTTTGACAAAATATGAATCCCTGTTAGAGTTGTGTGTGTCAGCTGATGGTAGTGGATGGTTCGATGCAGATTTGGTGTGTTTCTGCTGTTTGAGCATTAGGTTTCAGAAACTACGTCACGAGGAAAGATTTTGTGTTTAAGCAGTTGAGAAAAAAAAAAAATAACTTCAATATCAACTTTTAAGAAATCTTAAAATGACTTGAAAATTGAGCTGAATTTTAACTGAAGAAATGTTTTTTCTTTTGAGCCATTTTTGAGACGAAACTGATGGATTCACTCAAAAAGAGCTGAATTTCATAAGAATAAAACCTTTTCAAAACTGGATTTTTAAAAACTCTTCACATCCTTCCTTTTGTTTTGTTTTTTAATTTACTGAGTTGTTCTTAACATGAACGTGATCAAAAAGCTAATCTCACAAAATATTTTTTTTTATAATTGATTACATTTATTTTATAAATATTGATAAATATATGATTTTTGTCCTATATTTAAGGGTTAATTGTGACCTAGACATGTTTTCACAGGTTTTATAATGTTTACGTGAGTGTGTGTGTGTGTGTTTGTGTGTGTGTGGGGTGTCTGCTGTCTTTGTCCATGTCTGAGGTCTGTCTGCATGGACTATTCTCACACACACACACACACACAGGGATGTGGTGTCTGGGAAATGTCTGCTCATGCATTTGCAAATGACAAGAAAAATGACATCAATCCAAAAAAAGCACAGATTTTTCTCAGATTTTTCTAGGTTTTCTAAACTCATAAATACTACACATAAACATAAAATACTATTGCAGGTAAATAATTGAAGTGTTACATAAAATGGTAAATAAATCCCATCAATACTATTTCTACATTAGTAAGGTGTTCATTTTGCTGTTCATTTAACGGCAGAATTCTGAGAGTTCACAAATAAAAATGTAGTGATTGTTTTGATGATTGACACTAAATCTTAAAAACACAAACTTTGTGCAGATATTTATTTTATAGAGTTATATGCGTCATAGCTTAGATAAACACATGCAAACATAAAGCTAATTCTAATTATTCTGCAAGTCATCTTTTGTGAAGGTATTTTAATCAAAACAGACGTTTGAGAAAAGCCGAAGGAGTTGAGCTTGTGAAGGCTCAGACTTGAGCTTGAACTTGACCGTCAGGAGCGTCTGAGGAGCCAGACGTGAGTTTGGCCCCTGCTATTATCATGCAGAAGTGAGTGTTAGCCCTCATTAACATATTCCCCCGCCTGCCTTCAATTAAAAGAGCAGAGCTGTGAGAAAACACTGAGATGCTCTCAAGGACTCAAGACAATCACATCTGCTCAGTCCACTATCACAAGTGCGGATGCTGATCCTCTCCAGCGCTGCGGATTTAAGTGAATGAGAGCTGGGGAAGACATCAGCGTCTAGCCAGGTTAGTTTTCTGTTTGTCTGATGAATCTGAAGCACTGTGAAATTCTGGCTCTGTGTTTATTTGATTTCAAAGAACAGCATGGTTTTATTATCATTGAGATGCTATTATTATAGTTTTTAATTAACATTTCTATTCATATTTAATATTATTATTTCATGTTTTCATTTTTTAACTTTTAGTAATTATTGCCAACATTTTTGTATGTGTAAATATATCTATATAGTTTGAATTGCTTTTTATTTTCAGGTGTTTATTTTAGTACATCATGTTTTAAATCAAGTAAATGACAAAAGGCAACTAACTGAAATATGTTTTTTTTATATATTTTATTTGAGTTAACAGTTATTTTATTAGATTTTTTTTAGAGATTTAATCTCTAGTTTTTGTTAACCCTTTTAAAAATAATTTAACCCTTTAAAGTACATTTCACCTGTGTTTAATCCAGACAACAACCAAGACTCAGATATTGCTTCTAAAAATCTTGAAATTCAAATTGAGTACGAATTGGCAAATCTGAGCACAGTTTGAGTCTTTCACACCTGAGATGCCGTTTTTACATTTAAAATCATTGCTGCAGGAGAGATGAGTTACAAGTGCGTTACACACTCTGCAAACATCTCTTCCATGTTAAATCTTTTTAGCGTTTTGTCGAAGTCTGCAAAGCCTGCAAATAAACTCAAATGTGTTTAATTCAGTGAGACTGTAAAGCTCTGTGTCCAATGAGAGTTCAGTGTTTGATCATGTGACAGCAGCTCTCATCCAATCACAGCTCTTAAAGGATGAAGAGCATCCTAAAACATCTCTTTACCTTCACTGTGAGCAGGTTAAATGTATTTAATGGGGTTTGTGTTGGGTGGGACGTTTGTAATTCTTGACAATTTCAAAATGTGAAATTGTTATTATATTTAAATGGCAGGTAACATATTCATAGGTTTATTCATAGGTTTAAAATGATAGGTTTTATTTACAACTTAACAAAAAAATTCTAAGCAGGTTTAAATGGTCTTTTCTGCTGATCATTTCTGCTGCTTTCAAACTGAACTGAATAGATTCTGCGTTATGATATAGGAATGTCTATATATACATATATTACACCTGATCATGTTTAGTCTTTGTGATGCATATAATATTCTGTTGATCAAACTGCATCAGAGCAAACACACAGAAGAGGCTGGTGGATGTAACAGTAAACAGTTGTTTGTGTGGAGGTCAGTCACACACTTTTTGAACAGAAAAAAACACAGATGGCATCACAATGGTACAAGATGTTGTGATGGGATTTGCATTAGCGTGTAAAATATCTTATATTAGTCTATTAGTCTTTACGATATGTTTTCTGAAATAATGAATGGTGATTTTATTCAGGTGAGGTGGATGTAGAGGTGTGAAGTAAGGCCTAAATGGCTTAAATAGTATGCAGGTGTTCTTTATTTTGCAGTCAAATTTTTCAGTGTGATTAATTCATACCAAAGTGAGAGATAAAAAAAGAGGGGAAAAAAACTAAGTGCAGTTTTGCAAAATATGTAGTTCTGAGGGGAGAAAAATGCAAGTATTTAGAGGGACAATAGATATTGTAATTTGTTTTTTCAAATGTATTATTATCATTATTTTTATTTATTATGTGCTAATAAAATGAATGCATGGAGCTATATTTAAAAACAGATCAATCAAATAATTTCTGATGCTTCTGGACTAAATATTTTCATATTCTAACAAAAACAATAAGACATTTAATATTATTTTTAAAATTACACCCACATAACAGTATGAAGAATAAATGCAAAAAACACACAGAAAAACCAATATTACTTGTATTATTCTAATTTCAAATAAAAACTAACAAGATTGTTTTTTCAAGATTTATATATTTTATTAATTTATAAAGGTAGAGGCACACTGCTTGAGAAACACAGTCTTTTGGATTTGAGAAGGTCAATTCATTTACAAAGAAGATCTACCAAATAAAACATATACCTTCAAAAGGATGTTTTGTTTTATAAATTTAAACAAGGGAAAGCTAATTCACACACTGTTTCTGCAAAACACAGCTTCAATCGGATTAAAGAGAGCAGATATATATATATATTTATATAAATAGTACCTAATTTCAATTGCAATAGATAATCATAAAAAACAACAGTTCCTCAGGACTGATTAAAACTGTATGTTATTTCTCTGTTGCACACACACACACACACACACACACACCTCTAGATGCAACAGACATTATTGTATACATTTTGCAAGAAATTGTATGTCTTGTATGGCTGTTTTGTATTTTTCTTCTTTCCTGTAAAAGAGTGAGCTCTGGGTTGGGAGAAAACAGATAGTTTTTTATTATTATTATTTTTGAACTTTATAGTGCATGTGAATATGAAGGCATGATTTTTCACGTTCAGAAATAATTATGATGGAAACGAGAAGGTTTTGATGACTGACCTTTTTAATTCGATTGCGCGTTTTTGTCATCTGAAATATGAGGTATCATTGTATTATTAAATTGTTAGACTTTAACAAAATTCTAAATATACCTCATTTAAGTTTAATCATAAACCTTATTTATATCTCAAAAGCTCGTAGAAATGAATAGCTGGTTTATAAATAGCCGTGGTAGTGATTTTGGAGGATCGTGAAGACCTGAAGCAGAATTTCTGATTATTTATATGATCAAGATCTCAGAAGTATTTAGAACATGACTGAATATTAACGAGTTTACATTTTAATCTGCAGAATTATCGAACCTCAACAATTATTTCCTTGTTTATTTCTTCACGAAATGAAGAGCAGTGAACCAGTCGATTAACACTAACATTTTAAAGGATGATTACATTTTTTTTTTACTAAAAATGTCTAAATAATTATATAATATGTTACTATATATGTGTAGCTTCTACATTGTTTCTGATTAATGAACCTAACTAACGTTGTATTTTACACTGCCGAGCAATTATTTTAAATAAAAAATAAATGCATTATATGCAGACGTGTGTTAAAACATACGCAACAAGGCTGAGGTGAGCGCTAATGTTTGTTAATTAGATACTGCGATGACGTCATCAGGCACTTTCGTTTATTCTGCGCAACAGCTCTGATCTTCTGATGCATTGAGGCCTCCAGGACGTGATGATATGACATGAGATCAAATGTGGATAAAAATGTGAAATCAGTGTCAGTAAAAGCTTTTCATATTTTTATCACTGTTCGTGAATTTCAAAAATAAAAAAGAAGTATCAGTTAAAAAACTATGTTATTTTTCGTTTTTGTCATTTTATAGTGTACAAATTGTTTCTATAATGTAATATTGCAGTGTGAGCTAGCATGACATCAGGTTGAATATAATAACAATGTAATAAAAAAGTAGCATCGTGTAAATTTCAAAAATATGAGATTGATCAGTTTAACTCAACCTTAATAAAAGCAAATGCGCTATTTCGGTGTTCCACTTTAAATCTAATGTTATTGTTAGCTCAATTCTAATTCAGGGTTGTGTTGCATTCCTCTTAAATTCCAGGAATCCATCTAAAATTGCTGGCGATTTGCACAGTTAAAATCCCAAACAATTTGTAAAAAAAATATTGCAATCAAATCTTTTAAGGTTTAAGGAAACTCTTTTAAAAACAAATCTCCACGAGCACTTTATGTAATGTTATTTTTTTTAATGTTTAATCCATCCATTAACGCGTAAGATATTGGATAACAGGTTATTTGCTGTGATTTTTTCCGTGGCACGGCTGATCGCACTCTCTTCTCGCGTTTGCGTTCGGGGCGCGCGCACCGGTTTGAATGCGCCGCGCGCAACGTGAATCACACCGACACCAACCAACCGGAGCTCGCGCTCGCTCTGTTGGGTTATTCAACATGGCGAGTCATGCATCTGCTCCAGACATGTATGTCCTGTTACACACGTGAAGCTTGCGTGGCTCCGTCCGTCATTTCTACACGCAATTCTGCGCCAGTCAACGCATATAGAGACTAAACGTCACAGACTGCACCCATATAGAGCATTTTCTTGGCATTTGAGAGTCAGCAAAGAGAACATTTTAGCAAGTGCCATGATGCATCATGCCATTGCATTATGCATATCAGCGGGATGCATTAATAAAACGCTGCTTTCCCTGGCAACACACACGATCTGCTGCAATGGTCCTTTACCCTGAGGATGGATGCTCGCTTTGTCTCTCTCTCTCTCTCTCTCTCTCTCTCTGCCCCTCCCCTTCGGATCTCTATCTCGTTCTCTCGTGCTCAGACCATCATTCTCTCGGCTCTCGGTCTCGGTGCGTGTTTGCTGACGAACAGAAACGCTAAAGGATGTTAGATGAGTGAAAGGAAAGAGCTGGAACAAAAGCAAACGAGCCACAATGGAGGAGCGTTTAGCTGTGCGCGTGATGTGATGCTGCAGAGCCTCCTCTAACTTTCATCCTTCACTTTCATCTGGAGCCGAAGACACAAGGACACGGTGAGCACTCACTTCGAGCTGCCTGTGCGTCCCCAATACTTTCTACTGCACACGACATCAGAACATGGGAATATTGGACTCAGACGCTTAAACAGTTTAACTGTTTATTCGTTCTGCGCGTGCTGTATAGATGCGAACACTCTTAAACTTTCTGATTTTGTATGCAATTTGCTGTGCATTTAAAGTTAATTCAAACTATTTTTAGGTGACGATATGCAGTTGCATTTAAAATGTTCCGCTGTTGCATGACTGGTTTCTTCGAAAGCACGGTTCGAAAGTGCTGAGCTTCTTCTGCAGTGTTTCTGCTTTTTGCATTGAAACAACTATGCCATGGATCATCTTATTCATAACCTGATCGCATATCTACTTTTTCCAACATATAAGGCATTTAATCAGAGTCTGGGGAGGACTGTAGGGAAGCAAGGGCTGTCTGAGGCCTGTGTTCAGCTGTGAGTTCTGGCTCTTCATGGGAAAATGTCGCCAGACTCTGGTGTGTCTGTGGCCCCTCGCTGCTCCCAGACTATATTGTCATGATAATGAGGAACAGCTCGTTGTTGAACTTGATGTTGACTTCTTTCTTCAGGCCTCATTTTTCTCGGTCACTTGTTTGTATATGTGTGTGTGTTTCTTTCTCACGGTTCTTCGGCGAGGATTATTTGAGGGGAACAATAGACTGATGAATAATGACAGTCGCGTTTTCTTGATGAAAAGAGAAGATATCTTTAATAAGACTTGCTTTTAACTAGTCGATATGCATTGTATTAACTTAATTTCGGCGGTTTATGAAAAAAAAAAATTTCATTTGAACGATATTAAATAAACTATATATTTGGCATATTATAATGAGAATAATTGTTTTTTAATACTAAATCTATTCTTTTTTACACGCTTTAATTTTCTATATATCTAAAGCAATTTTTATAAGAGTGCATTTCTATCTATAGTGATTGATGGCTGGTGTGTTTCGTGCAGTTTTAAATCAACAGGTGCTGATGAGGCCTTCAGTCCTCGCTGTTCAGATCATCAGGATCATAAAGAAAAGCCTTTGATGTCTCAGGATGCATTATTACTTTAGGCCTATTTATTTATTTTAAGGACTAAAAATATTTACTTATGGACGTCTCAGTTCCACAGCAGCTCTTTTGAGCAGCTTATTTGGCTGTAATTTCATTTCACAATTTTACTTTACGACTTTTAATGCATGCTGAAAATATGCATTTTAGCACAAAAATGTTTAGGCTGATATACGTACACACACACGTTGGTTTTTGTGATTTATGGGGACTCACCTACAATCTGTAGGTGTAATGATGTTTCTACTGTACAGACATGTGCTCCTACCCTACACATAAACCTACCCCTTACAGGAAACACAACACACTTTTAGATTCTCAAAAAACACCATTTAGTATGTTTTTAAGCGTTTTGAATAACAGGGACACTGAAAATGTCATCATAAAACACCTACATATTGTACCTATGTTATAACAATGTCATAATATAAATTAGTGTCCTCATAAACTACATGAACCCGCACACACACTCAAGAACGTGTCCTGTTTTGAGACGCAGTTCTCTGTCATTTCTATTTCTTCAGTGAACTCACAATGACTCTTGAAAGCATGGCTTGTACAGATATGTTTCGATCATATTTAATAATCTGACGTGCTGTAACCCCCGCAGAAGCAGCTCGTGAGAGACTGGAGCTTAATAGATGCAGTTACACCTGTGGTTTAACACGGATTTCTGTTCGATCCACATTAAACGACATTTCGCTTTAGGGTTACATTATCTGTGTAAACACAAAACATCTTCTTAGCTAAACAGCAATTTATTAATTCGGATATAGCAATATCAGTGATAGTTTAGGAATCCAGAGGTTTGGTTCCAGCTGTGTATTAAAGACAATACTGAACAGTCGGCCCAAAAAACAGAAAATGTTTGTACATATAAAACAACAAAATTTAATGAATTAATCAAAACTACATTAGAACATGATAAAAGTTGTAGATGTAAAGCTACTCGTAAATTATTCTGTAAAAATCGAAAAAAAAAATTTATGAGGTCTGCAGGGATGAAGCAAAAAATAAATAAATGAATAAACGAGAAAAAGGCACACAAAAAAAGAGAAATCAAGCAAAAAACAATCAAAGTGAGGAATTTTTGAAGCATTAGAAAATGTAATTAACAAATAAGACAATAAGTGTTTTTCTAACAGAAACGGCTGCAAAAACAAAACACATTTGCTGCTCATTAGACATGTAGACACTTCTTCAATTTAGTGTTCTGCTCTGTTTATTCTGAGTGTATTTTATGGTATTAAACTACAGATTATTTATATCATTTTGTGCTCTGACAAAAAAAATAGATAAATGCGAGAAACAGAAAGGTGTATAGAGGGGTGCTCTTCCAAAAAATCTATATTAAAATTATTACATGTGATTTTTTTAAAGTAGCCTAAAATGTACAAATTCAAATAAAATGTGTCGATGAAATGCCAAAGGAAGTGTTTGTGTTTTACTGAGCTCGTAAAATCACCCGCTCACAGTTACTGTCCTTCTCTCCGTCGATTAAAATCACTCTCTTCTGATGCTCGGATTCTTTCTACACAGACAGCATTTCAATTTTCGTTCACTGAGGCTTTTGTAGGATCATAAATGATGCAAATTGTGACTCGTTATTATTCCGAACTAATTATAGATCTGAAGACATGTTGTGTATGGCTGTGTGTGTGTGTGTGTGTGTGTGTATTAATGACACTGTATGCAGAGAATGGAACATTCCACCATGTAAACCAATAGACGTGGGCGAATCCATTATACACCAGTATGTGTGTGTTTGTGTGTATGATGACGTGGTCTAAAATATTTCACCTAAATATAGCGCTTTCTGGAGACTGGTGCAGTTAAAGGCCTCTATTCATAAACACAAGTCGTGCAGGATCGTAAAACAAATTATAAAAGCCTAAATAATGTCATACTCTCACACACAGAGAATCAGAGGCCTGTGTGTTAAATCAGAAATGAATCTGATTACTCGGCATCATTTCAGCTGTTATTTCCAAGGCTGAACACTGTTATTTTAGAGTTTTCTGTGATGAATTATATCTATATTCAGCGCACGCTGCAAATTCGAGTCTCGCGGTCATTGTCATTTGAATAGCACATTCATTGTAGTAATTTTATTGTCATGGTAACGAACGCCATTCACGGAGTGACTCTGGGCCTCTATAGAAATATGAAACACGTTAAATGAATAACAGCGTAAAATGAGAAAAACAGTTTATGTGTGTAGTGTACGACGTTAAAAAATGAGTTATTAATGCAGACATATAGAGATTTGGGGTGCGTGAGTTTGCTTTTTTCATTTTTCCCCAATAAATGAACACAAAAACACATTCAATCGTTCAATTCATACGTGTTAATATAACATTTTAATTTAGGTTTTATATAGACCTATACATAAAACTTGTCTTTCAGGGACTGTGGTGTATAATGCATCTATAAAAAACTGTGTAAGTCTATGCCTGTCCCCATTTATTGAAATAAAAGACTAAGTGGACTTGTGAGAAAGAGGCGGAGTCACGGGATGTGGGTTGAGCTTTTCATTTGTAATAAGGTCAGTTGCTTCTGCTCCATTAGATGCTGCTCTGAAGATTGAAGCATGTGTGTTTCGTCTAGATGTTCAGGCCTGTCTGGCATTAATAACACACCAACCCAAGCCTTAACCAGTACTCTTTGGATTTATAAAATCACGTGGAGTAAACCAAATGATCTGGGCACCAGAAAGTAAGGTAGGCCTAGTTTAGTTTAATAGTTCATTTTGTATCTCTAAGTGCATGCAAGTCAAGTCACCTTCATTAATATAGAGATTTATACAGTACTGATGCGAGCGCTAAAGGTGCAAACACGCTTTAACAGAGATGTGTCTGCGAAAACTATTATATTTTGAGTAAATATAGAAAAAATTGTAATTTTGGTGATCAGTTCGTGTAAATAATAGACCATAAATATTCAAGTTTAACATCAGAGCTCCACAAAAGTATACATGCTATCTGTTTTTGTTAGATTTTTGGTCAGAACACAAGCCGAGTTTAAGTGAGTTACTGCACCTGCGTGCGTGTGTGTGTGTGTGTGTGTGTGAGGAAGAATTTAATAAATTGCCTTAAGCTGATGAATAGAAATGAGACAGAATTGAGAATCTCCGTGTATTTCTGAGTCCTCCCTGACTCGTGAATCGCTGTGAAACAGTCGTGCATGTGTTCAGGACCAGCGCTTCATTCTCAATATTCTCAGCGCGAGCGCAGATCCGGAGCTCCGCGGCCCCTTTAACACGCACGGGCTAGTTTTTCTCTTTGGTTATCTAGCTGTATGAGTTTATGAATATCATAAAGCTAGAGAACCGAAAGTAGAAACTAATCCCACTGACTTCATGAACCGCAGACCCGGAGACATGGAGAGAGAGAAAGAGAGAGTGAACCGCGAACCGTGAGAGTCTTTCGTGGAAGCGCATGGAGAGAATGCATGCCTAGAGCTGAATTAGAGCAGAAATGCGCGTGGAATGCGTTAATGACGCATATTGCGTTCAGGGAGCGCGTGTAAGCAGAGCATCATCACGTGTGTGTTTCAGGTTCCTCTCGGGGCCTTTGACGGTGTTGTCGGTGTCAGTGTGTGGTGTATTCTGCTCTGGCTCGAGCCTGACGCGGATCTCGGTGTTTTGTCTCGCCGCGGTTAACGGAGCGCGGGTGCCTCATGATTTGGACTCGTTTCACGCGCTGTTAGTAGCGTCAGGCGCGGAAAGTAATGCAAAGTAATGTCAGATTTGGGACTCATTTACGTTCCTAATATTCAAGTTTCTGTAGAAACACCTGCAATAACGCACAGATCAGTTTATTTTGGACCATATGGAAGTGCAGAAGCCGGCACGACAGATATAATTTAAAATGTATTTAAGCATCCATATGATGTGTTTTTGAATACAGCTGACAAAAATATGTTGGGTGAACGTTATGCTTACGTTCCCATTAAGTTACGAACACGTGCTGACGCTTTGATGGTATTCCGAAGTGAGATGGCCTAATGTTCTGCATTCATGAACAAAACATATTTCGGATCATATAGGCGTTTCTGAAGAAATATTCACACTTCAGAAAAAATAGAAAGGTGCAAAAACTGGCACTGGGGCATTTTCAGAAAGTAGGGTATACATTTGTATCTATTAATAAGGTATAACGTATAATAGCTTTTGTACCTGAGAGTAAAAACATTTAGGTGTTCCAAAAAGTTTTGTTAAAGTTATGATTAAGTGATGAAAATCTCCTGTGATCTCTGAACATGCCCAGGGTTTTGTTTTTTAATTTACCAATTTATGATTTGCAAACAATATGAAAATGTTGCTTTTTAGTAGGCTATAATAACATAAAAAATGTTAAACATGTGAACATACAAACCAACATATACATGCTGTATAAATGCTGTTTTTTAATCCAAAGTAAGATGATCAGAGCAACATCTATAAAAACACAAGCCATGAGAGGCTTTCTATAATGCCAGATAATGACAGATCAGTATATTCGTGATAAGTTAAGAATATGGAAATGCAAGACTGATTTCATTCATAAAAAACATTTAGGTGTTCCTCACTATGCATATTAAATTAATATTTTATGAACCTTTTATTAATGTTCCAGTGCTTTGAATCAATACAACTAAAAAAACCTTCTCTGAGTCATCAATAAATAAGGTTTTGTCTTAACATTCTGAGAATACAGTAATACGGAGTAATGTTTCATAGCTTTCACAGACGAGGAATGAGAATCACACACACTTTCTGACAACCAGACTTTCTAATGGACACATCAGTCTGTTTTTTAACCCAGCTTACAAAAACTGACCATCATATATAAAATGTTGCATTTTATGATTTTGTGAACATTATGGAAACGTTGCTTCCTAAGATTCTTAGAACATTCTGAAACAAGTAAGATTCAAAACATTTAAATGTTCAAACTAAAATAGAACATTCCATGAATGGAGTATAATGTTCTAGAGCTAATGTTTTGAGAACATCAAGACCAGAGAACATTCTATTCATTCTATACTGAAAGAATATTTGTTCACAAATTTGACAGAGAGCATTCTGAGAACGTTCCTTGTTAGCTGGAAAAGCACATGAATGAATGAAAGGTGGGCACGTGTTTTATGAATCCAAGAGAACAACCCATCATATACACATTACAGTAACATACATAACACAACACATTCAGGATTATACCATTTACTGTATACGAGCATGGTGCTCTTTTGTTATTATGATCCTGAGCCAGCAGTCGCTTCGTAGCATAGCTTTAGCATGATACACATTAAAGGCTCAGAGGCGCATGAATGCATCTTAAATATACGTCCAGCTCATCTCAGCTGTATTGAGAAAGCTTACTGTAGATTTATAGGTATTTTTTGGAAATGCAAATTGTGCTTGAATTAGCATACTTGTGTTGAGATCTTTTCTTCTTCCTTTCTATCAAGAGAGTGTCAGTGAACGTCCACTGACAGACATTATAGCATACGTGTATATAGTGCACGCAACAAGATAAAATGATCAGCATTTAAAAAAAAGCATTGAACCCTAACGTTGACTGTCAGTGATGTGGAATATGAAATATGATGCATTCTAACATTCTCCGTGTCTCTCTGATTTCAGCTTGTGTGGAAAGCGTTTCAGGGATGCTGAGCTCCAGACAGGTAAACACTTTCACTTTCATCTGCTTCCATTCAATCTGTTTCACAAAGCCAAAGCACACAGACCGTGTGAATATTGTACAAGCATCATATATCGTAATATGTGCTTCATAAAGACAATTTTATGCTGCAATTTGCCTAATTTGCTTTAGTTTTATTCACAGTACATTTCTAAAATAGGATTAGGATGTTAATGCCTTTTGTGTGATCTATAGCAGAGAGTTGGGTCGTCATCTCTCTGGATCTACAGTCGCTAGAAACTATGTCCTATTAATGAATGCATACTGCCAGATTTATGGTTCATTTGATCGCTGAGGCGAACAAAAGCACCCAAAACATGCAGATTGATTGCAATGATCAACTCAGAGCAAACGTTACTCACAAAAACTCTTTGGTTAATCAGATTTGGGGGGCTTTCTTTATCCAAAAATCAATGGACATGAGCCAGATAGAACACGGGACAAGCATCATTAATGTACAATATGGACACTTCAACTCCATAGCATACTCTAATCATGTACCAGTGCTGGATAATACTGCTTCCTCTCCAAAATGTGATGTTTTAAATGATGAGATTGGGTTTGAAGAATGACGAGGCCTAGTTCTGTCTGTCGTTGAGCCTTATTTTAGTGTTAAAGAATTATTCAAATTCACAACACAACCAGAAAACAGCACGATTTCAGTGTTATATTATAACAAAAATCCATAATACCTCAAAATCATGACTCTTTCTGAATCCACCAGTGTCTAGTCAGAAAACAGTTAAACAAATTTCATTTCTGGTTGATATTTTAGTGTAAATAGCAACACAAATCCTTTCCTAAAAGTCACTTCCTAAAAGCAATTCTCTAAACACACAGAAAAACTGAACTTAAAACAGTGTTATTTTAACGACAAATCGAATATTTATTTTTTTGCACTTCCACGTACAATTCTTTGTTAAACATAAACTCATTATTATGAAATTGCACTTTCATAAACAACAACATACTGAAAGCAAAACTGAGTGTTATATTTGTGCTGAAGAACAACAATCATTTTTACAAATTCATGTCCACAAACAATTATTTAGTTTGAATGCATAAGCACTGAAAACATTGTTAACTCAATATTATTTATTAATGCCCTTCCTTAAACGAGTCTTTCTGAATGCACAGCCTGCTAAACTAAGCGCTGTTATTATAGTGTTAAATAACAAAAATAAATGTTAATAAATGAATGCACAACCATCTAGACCAATGCACAGACAGCTAAACCATAAACAATGTTATATTAGCATTGAAGAAATACAAAAAACTAATAACTTTCTCAAATTCAAATGCACTTCCTTAAACGAGTGCACAGCCAGCTAAAGCGAAAACAGCGCCTTGCTTTTATGAAGAATAAAACGTGCGTGTTTGAGCTGGCTGTTGTTGGTTACGGATGGAGTGTCCAGGAAAGAAACCCTCTTTAACATTTCTATGCAAACTAGAGCTTGAATAATGAGATGTATTTATGAAGGCGGGGGTTCGGGATCGGAGGGGGCCGCGGCCTCCATTGGTGCAGTGCAGCTGTGAAAAGAGTGGGCTTCTTTTTCCCACGGCCAGCCAGACACAAAACAGCCCCTCGGCCTGCCAGGGTCATGTCACAGCTCTAATATATACGTACAGAGAAAGAAAAAGAACATATCGAAGTTGTGCAAATTAACGAGCTGTCTGACGAGACCGAGAGAGAGAGAGAGAGAGAGAGAGAGAGACAGACGGAGCGACGACTCATGCATGTCATTTTGTTTGTCTGTTTCTTACATAAAGCTTCCCCTCCGGTTGGTTTTATGAGAAGTTTACTTGCATGGTAAAATGTTTTGCATTACCTATAAAATAAAATAATAAGATATAAAACTTTTGACAGTTTTTACATATGACTCATTTATGAAACGCAGGTATTTTTTATGTTGTCATTGAATTATCATTTACTGCTACTTTATCATTTATTTCATCATTGTATAAAAGTTAAAATATGTGCAATACAGTCATTTTAACCAAAGACAAGTGGTAAAATCATGGTACATCCTATGGCTTATTGCTTAAAAGCTTACAAAATATTATGCAATATGACTCAATCAACTCTCACTAGATTACACCACAAAACCAAATCAGGTGGAAATAGAAATAGAAAGAAATGGCTATATATATATATAACATTTTCTGATTCATATTTTAAATCAATTTTAATATATATGACTCTGGACCACAAAACCAGTCAGAAAGGTCATCATCTGTTAGCTGAATAAATTGACTTTATATTGTCTGGTTTGCTAGGAGAGGATATTTGGTTGAGATACAACTATTTGAAAATCTGGAATCTAAAGGTGCAAAATAATCTAAATATTAAAAAAAAAATCTTTAAAGTTGTTCAAATGAAGTTCTTAGCAATGCATGTTACTAATCAGAAATGAAGTTTTGATATATTTGCATTAGGAAATATGCAAAATATCTTCATGGAACATTTACTTAATATCCTAATGATTTTTGGCATAAAAGAAAAAAAAATCAATGATTTTGATGTATTGTTGTGTATAAATATACCTGTGCTGCTGATGACTGCTTTTACATTTTATTAATAGAATATAGAATATATATATATATATATAGTATATATGTAACAAACTTATGCACAACTTTACTGAAATGCGCCAAAAATTATATGTACAGTATATATTATAATTCAATTTATTTTATTGATTAAAAAGGCTTTGATTTACTTCACAGCTCATTAAGCAGCAAAGGTTTATTAATTGTTGTCCATCATCCATCTGTCACGTTAAACTTGGCCTTGTGTCTCAGGAGGAGTGAGACGGCTGGACGCAGACAGACAGGACACATAGCAACTTAGATGGAATGTCTCACTGCGAGACATTCAATAAGATCTGTGATCTATGTCCAAATAATAGGGGGCCAGCTGTGTGTGTGTGTGTGTGTGTGTGAATGAGCAGTGCTTCACAACCTTCATGAATTTGAATTCGTCCCACTTTTGAATGTGGGAAAATGTTTGGAATATCATTAGCAGAGAAGAGCTGCATCACGCTGATCAAAAAGTGACGTCAGTATCAAAAATGCATTAAACTTATCAAAGAATGACATTTATAATTAGAAAAGATCTCTGTTTCAAATAAATGCTGTTCTTTTAAACTTTCTATAGTCTGTGAATCCTGAACAATAAAAATGTATCACAGTTTCCACAAAAATATTGTGCAGAACAACTGTTCAACACGGATAATAATCAGAACTGTGTGTTGAGCAGTAAATTAGTATAGTATTATGATTTCTGAAGATCATGTGACACTGAAGACTGGAGTAATGATGCTGAACATCATAGAAATACATTACACTTTAACACAGATTCACAATGAAGACAGTTATTTAACATTGTAATAATATTTTACAATTTTTTAAGCATTTTTATTAAATAAATGCAGCACTTCAAACCTCTGAATGATAGTATATGACCCAAAACGAGTAGAATTCTCAAACTATTTCCAATCAGTAGAAAGTTTCTATCTCAGATGTAGCTCTTCTATGAGCTTCTCAGCTATGTTTCTTTATCCCAGATGTGTCTTTTGATCACTAGTCAATATTTGTCATCCGGTAAGTGTAGAGCAGCCCAGATCATAAGATGAGAAATATTTGAGTTTATTTTGAGATCTCTGACATTTCATTGCACTCTGAGAAACAGTCAAAAGAAATGATGTTAAAGTGCCAGCTATTACAGATTATAAAAGATTCATATTTTGGTTTTGGGAAACTCAAACAACAAATAGACATTCATGCAAGGTCAAAAAACACTTCAACTTTCTTATAATATGCATTTATGTGTACCTTATTTGTTCGGTGACTCCCAAACCATTAATTTTTCCAAATGATTGGTGGATTTCATTTAAAGCAGTGTTTGTGAGTTTCTAACGCTCCAAAAGCAGCATCTAGTGGTGAAGAATTAATCTGCTTTTTCATTCAGACCAACAGGAAAAGGTCAACAAGTGGGCGGGGATTATGCAAATGCTTCTTTTTGACATCATCATGAGACAACTTGGGACTCGTTTTAAAAACGATTCAGACACAACTCTTTCTTTTGAGAGACTGTAACTTCATACATGGTGCAAGTTTAACACTTTGCTGGATGTATTTATTCACTGTGTTGCACACTGCATGAAAGATCATTTTCAAAAATCCAAAATAGGGGCACTTTAGCATACATTATGCATATATACAGTGTTAGTATATTAGTTTTATTCTAATGCTTCGGCGTCCCTCTCTTTGGCTCTTTTGATGGTTTTCCCTCGCATATATATCCGCAGGGATGCCGTTCCGCTCAATTAGCTCGTCTGGGCCTTGTTTACCCTTCTTTATGTGGGAGAACCTCAAAGACACAAGCCTGTCCTTTCAGTAAATAGAAGCCAGCGCGTCTCTGGTGATTCAGATGGAAATGGGCCGGGAGTCTCCCTGTAATTAGCTCAGTGCGTGTGTATTGTGAGGAGATGTGTAGGGGGCTAATGTACTGAAGGGCCCCGGCTCTTCACTCGGCTCTTAAAGACTCGCGGCGCAGGTGATTTCCCATGGACACGCCGCTGCTGCACAAACAAAGCCTCAGCATAAAAAAATGTTGGTTTTCTGCGGCCTTTACAGACAAACCTCGACTGACATTGATGCTGTCCTTGCTGGTGTTACTTGACGCATTACCATTCATATACATATGCACAAATGTCTATTTATAAAAAAATCCACAATGCATTTGTAAAGGGAGTCATATCTGGATGTTTTTGTTGTGGGGTCTCTGCATTTGTTAGCAGCATTATTTAATATAACTATTATAGGTTTTTCATATTTTGTATTTTCACTTTAACTGTAAAGTATTGTTTTTGTCATTTAATTTTAATGAACATTCTCATTTATTAGTTTTAATAATTGTGATGTGTTTTGGCAATATTTATTAGTTATAAATATTTTTAAAGGTTAGTTTTTGTTACTTATTAATATATACATTTTTCAGCATTTTTACTAGTTTTTATTTTTAAATGTCTATATAGCTTTTATTTTATTTATTAGTTGTAATTTTTTGTGCTTTTGACATTTTTGTCTTTTACCAATTTTGTTGTGTTTTTTGGCAATTTTTACTAGGTTTTATTATTTTATTAATGTGTTTGTAGAGTTGGCATTTTTTTGTTTTGTTTTGTTTTTTTTAGTTGGTTTTATTTTATTTAGTTATTTTAGTACTTTAAGTTAAACTAAATGAAAATAAAAAAGGTTGCCTTGGCAACTGTCTGAAATAAATGAGTTGTTTTTCATGGTTTTGGTTTTAATTCACAATAACCTGAAGTTAACTATATAGGACATGTGATACATTTCAACTCAAAATTCATATGTCACCAAGGCTGGAAATAATGTTGATTATTCCTATTTCTGTCTAGCCTTTGTTCCTCTATAACCTGCTCATACTGAGTAATGCCTGTTAACAGTCCCTATTTCATATAAAAGTTATAATATATTAGTAAAAAAGAGTGACGCTCTGGAGGGTGAATGTGACCTTCAGTCACAAAAAGCATCCTCAGAAGTAAAGTGCTGATTAATTGTACTGTTTTACTCAAAATCCTTCATTATATGGAAGTGAAATGGTTTCATGTGGCCTCTACAGATGGACACGGATAAACTAGTGAAATGAGCCGCGAAGCACTTTTATTCTGCTCTCCGCTACCTGCATCAAAGCAGCTGATCTGATGTATTCAGATGATCAGCATCAGCACAAACTCAGCCCAAATATTCACGCGCATCACATTCAGCTTCTCTCTTTCCTTCTCGATGGCAAAGATGCAGCGGAGAAGGGGGTCGTTACCATGGTTACAAATTATAAGTGCCAACCAGCAGAGAAACAAATAAAAAGCTCTTACGCTTCAGAACAGCATGTGTTTAAGTTTACAGAAAACACTAATATTCAGAGGATCGTATTCTGCAAACACACAGAGATACATAACACACACTTCTACACAGATACACAGATATCATGATCAATCCACCAATACAAAAATATGTATTTGTGCAAGTAAAATCACATATGCAAAATAATATGCAAATATCCATCAATATTGTGAAATCCATAAACTTTTGTGTTGATCATTTTAGCCATTTTTATTCATCTTTTAAGATGTTTTCATAGCTTTTTATTTACTGGTTTTAGTAATTTTGTGTAAATTTTTCACTTAATTTTTTTTGTCTTTTTATTGTGTTTTTGTTAATTTTGTTAATTATTTAATTAACTGTATATATGTCAACATTTGAAGTGGCTCAAAAAGTTAATACAAGGTTTAAGTTTTAGGACAGCTTTGATAAAATGTTTTGATCCACTTCAAATATTATTATATAATAACATATTTTGTTTTGTCATTTTAACTGGATTTTTTTTTTAAATGTCTATATACTGTAGTTTTTATTAATTAGTTTTAGCAACATTGTGTGTTTATTGTCATTTTTAATGTCTTATCTAAAATATGCCTATATTATTTCATTAATTTTTATTCATTAATTTTAGTATTAATGATTTTATGATTTATGATATTAATGATTAATTTAGTAATAATTATTATGCATTTTCCTTTTAAAAATATCTGTATGTTTCATTTGTTTTTATTTATTTGTTTATTTATTTGTTTTTTTCATCTCTATTAGTTTTTGCTACACTATTTAATGTTGCATATGAGATTATTACCAAAAACACATCAACACACACTTATTTCCCTTTTCTGTATGTAGAAACAAACATTTCCTAAACTAACTGTTAACATTTAGCTCCTGAATGCACACAGTGCAGTCTGACGTCTCACCCTCATCTGTCTGCAGGGAAGGCAGTGTAAGAAGATTGCGGAGGCCGGGAATGATGGGACTGATGGAAGATCAGGAGGAGACGCAGCAGAGGTGAGTGTTTGAGTTTTATTGGCTCTTTTTGCAGTTCACATCGACACAAATCACCTCAATCTCTGGAACTCAAAACTCGATTACTTATGTTATGTGTGTCATTTCTGTGGTAAATGGAAACTGGAAAAAATGCAAAAGTTGTTTGTTTGAGGTTGCTAACATAATTTTTGTTCTACTTTCCGCCATCTCCAACATTTGTGTGTGACTGTTGCATTCACATAAAATTATTATAATTATTATCAGTTTATTCACATAAAATTGATCATTTAAGACATAGTAAGATAGTGTTTATTGTTTGAGTGGAAAAATATTGGCATCTCAGCTCAAGCTGAGAGGTTTGATTTGTATCCTTAAAGAAGATCTGAAAAATGAATGGCTGCTAGTTGGTTGCTTACTTGGAAGAATTAAAAGGTAATTAAATAAAGTCCTGATTCAAACTCATATGTGACTGGTTGAGTCAAAAGTCAATACGTTGGGTCGAACAATTTAGCGTTAAAAGCATCACATGTTCACTTTGTTTTGTATTTTTTCAAGAAGTCAAATACCAATGACTGACTTACACATTGACATTTCCCTTCAAAACAATAAGAAAATGGATGCTTCACTTCAAAAAGATGACTATACGTTTGAAAAAAGCAGCGTATGCTGGTTAGGTATATTTTGAAGCATGGTAGCTGGTTTGAGCTGTTTTAAGCTGATCCTTAGTTAGTCCTTATCTGGACTAACTAACTAGATGTTTCCCTGCAAAAAGACTTCTTGTCTACTTCTCCTGACTGGCCATTTAAATTCCCTCCAAAAAAAACTCCAAAATGGTGGCCACATCTGCTGACTGGACATTTCCCTCCAAAAAGATAAGAAAAAGGATGTTTCTCTTCAAAAAAAATTATTAAAAGAGTGGCCACGTCTGAATGGCTTTTTCCCTTCAAAAACGTATAAAATGGCGGCCATTTCTGCCGGCTGGACATTTCCCTCCAAAAACACAAGAAAAAGGATGTTTCTCTTCAAAACAGTGACTAAAAGGTTGGCCACTTTGATTGACTGGCCATTTAAATTCCCTCCAAAAAAATAACAAAATGGGGGCAACTTCTGACGACTGACATTTCCCTTCAAAATGCTGAGGAAATTGATGGTTCCCTTCAAAAATAAGACTAAAAGAGTGGCCACTTCTGACTGGTTCCCTCCAAAAAATTACAAAATGGCAGCCCCTTCTGCTGACTGGACATTTCCCTCCATAAAGCTCAGAAGATGGATGTTTCCCTCCAAAAAATGAGAATATGGTGGCCACTTCTACCGACTTAACATTTCCCTTCAAAAAGATGACTAAAAGAGCAGATACTTTTTACTGGCCTTTTTCCTCCAAAAAATGACAAGATTACAGCCGCTTCTGCCGACTGGCTTTTCCCTCCAAAAGATGGCTGCATCTTTCTCCATTTGCCATCTGTGCCACCGTTAGCTGCTCACAATCTCTGTTTAATTACATTTGCATATCCTTGATTTAGCCGGAGGGGGAGGAGAACATGGCTAATCGCTTGTGAATGAGCATGCAAATCTTTGGACGGGAGAAACAATCCATTCAAAGAGTCATTTTTGAGCTGTCACCGCTGTTGAGATGGTGCTGCTTTCGCTGACATATGGAAAGTGAGACAGAGGCCCCCCGTATGCAAATCCCTGACCGTAAACACCAACGGGAGGGAGGGAGAGCGGACAGTGAACAGCTCATTGACGGACCCAGCTTAATTAGTACGTTTGCTCAGCGAGTGTTAAACACCAACATTACTGAGCCTTAGAAATCATTTCTGGTGGCTGTTGTGATGCAGTTATCATGATTCAGAAGCAAAAACACTTAGTGTAGGGTGATAGTGCTTAGAGGTTTCCCTTAATGGAGGTTTCGGTTGTGTTTCATGCAAGCTCCGAGATGTTTCCTCCAAAATAGAAATAAAAATACGCCCAAATAGATGATTAGTTGTCATACGGTAAGATAGAGCTAGTTTAGAGAGTAATATACAGATTTGAAATCAGTGTGAAAAGCAGCTCAGATTATTTTGTATGCAAGATTAATTTAAATAAAATGGAAATCACATTATTTTTGGCCAAATTGTGCAGCCCAACGAATGAATGCATGATTATTTATCACACAAATATGACAATTTTATCCAAATCGTGCAGCCTTCATACTGACATCTTTGAAATTTGATTGAAAATATTCCTATCTAAGCAGGTCTTAGCACAGTTTGAGATATTGTTGAGATTCTTCTTCTGAAGCAGTGTCCACTTATTCATATTTCTATCAAGGACAAATGTAGGAGTCCAGTCCCACTCATTTCAAACCATTAAAACAATCGCACTCTCGGTTTGAGCAGTGACTTCAAATGAACTGGGTCTAAGACAGGTTTAAATTAGTTTCTAATTCCACCGCTTCACGTTTATTTTTAGATGAAGCGAAGCTGTCAGAGATGTAGGACAGGATCTGTCTGTTTTGTTCCCCTTGTGGAAACACGCAGACTTTGACATCCTCCTCGGGTTTGAGGACAGAGACTAAACTCAAAGCAAACATCCACTTCATACATCAGTAAGCCTAAAACCAAACTTCTGTGTCCCTGCTGCTCGTGCTGTGTTAGAAAATACCATCAAAGCTGCAGTAAAAACACAGGTGCGCAAGCACTACAGCTTTAATACAGAGTTATAGAGATTTAAACATCATAATATACAATTCTAATAGCATATCACACTGAACATGTATCTTTGATCAAATAAATGCAAGAAAAGAATTCCTCAAAAACATTAAATAAAAACTGAACAGGAGTGAACTCTGATGAGTTGGAGTGGGAAAGTGTTTCTTTAATAGTTCTCAACATCACTAACAGAAATATACAATATTAATAGCCTGTGAATCTAAAAGACTGGAGTAATGATGCTAAAAATGTAGCTTTGCATCACAGGAATAAATACAATTTAAAATACATTCAAAGTCAAACAGAAAACAGCTCTTTTTTTATTTTAATATTTGACAGTTTTCTCTGTATCTTTGATCAGATACATGCAAGCTTCATTGAGCAATGAAAGAATTCTTACAAAAGCATAAAGAAATTCCTACTTTTGAACAGGAGTGTTATATTTAGAGTAAAAGGGCGAGGTGAAAACAACATGCATGCAAGTACTTTAATAGTCCAGAGGTTTGAACATCACAAACACTAATATGCAGGTTTAATAGCCTGTGAATGAAGACTGGAGTAATGATGCTGAAAATTTAGTTTTCATCTCAGAAATACCTTGCATTTTACAATATATTCAGATAGAAAACAGCTATTTTAATTGCAATAATGTTACACAGTATTACAGTTTTTACTGTATTTTTTATCGAACAAATTGAGCCTGAATGTGCATTAAAATGTGTCTTACAAAACCATTAAGAAATCTTTTTTTTTTTCAACAGTAGTGCACAATGAAAAACAAGAATGTGTTATTGTTTCCTTCCTTATTGTTTATATAATTTAATATGTACAGGTCAGAATAAGTATGGTGTTTGAATATTTACATAAATAGTGTAAATCTTAAAGATAGACACTTTACTTACATTAAATGTGCTTTCTATGGACACTTTTATGAATTTCCTTCGAAGCGGACATCTTAGCGTCTTTCGTATGCATGAATTACTTTAATATTTGGTTTTAAAGGGTTGAACGCTAATATGTAATCCTAATGGCAGTACACATGAGTTGTCAGAGACGAGAGTCTTCATGTTGGTTTGTCTGGGCTGGTGATTGTGTGATTTTGGGGGTTTGCACTTGAACATGAGGGTTCATGTCTGGGCTATTTTAGGGGAGGAGGGTGTCTGTCTGGGTTTGAACAAGACCTATTAAAAGCGTCCACATGTATGTGTGTGTGTGTGTGTGTGTGTGTGTGTGTGTGTGTGTGTTAATGTGGGGGTCGTGGACAGAATAGTGTCTGGATCGGTGCATGTCTCTATTTGCATACTCCTCGCTGGACGCACATATGCTGTTCGTTTTGAACAGATGACTCTTAGCGCATCACGCCTCAACGGCCGCGCATGCACAAAACACCCGAAATAATAGTAGTGATGTCAGTGTACTCTCCTGCATATGGCAGCTGAGCAACCAATCAGAGGAGAGCAGGAACAGGAAGTCAGACCAGAGATGCTGACTTCACCCTTTATGTGCTGAAAACGAATTAATAATTCAGCTGCTTACACACAGTTCCAAAACTTTGCCAATTATTTTCAAAACTATACACACAAATTTACTAATTGCACACATAAAAGGCCTCACATCTTTCACTAAATGAAGCACAGCACTCAAAATAACACAAACACATCTGCGTTAGCTTTCAGATATTAGGTGACGATTAGAGATTTTGTGTGTAATCAAGCAGTTGTGTGCAAGAAGACTGGAGTAATGATGCTGAACATCACAGAAATACATTACACTTTAACATATTCAGATAGAAAACAGCTATTTAAAATTAATATTAATCTTAATTTATTATTAGTAAGATTTGACAGTTATTACTGTATTTACAAGTGTGAGAAAGACTAACCAAACCCAACATTTTGAACAGTGGTTTATATTAAAAAAACATGACAATCAGAAAATAAAAAACAAATATATTGTATTTATATTGTATTTATATAATAATATATAATGTACTATTTTGTATTATTTATCTATATTATTTAAAAATATACAATGGCATAAAGGCTTCAATAAACAAACTGTTGACCAAAAATATCAAGCCATATTTAAGTTACAGTTAATAAAAAACAGTTGTGTAAACACATTACATCCATTTATTGATCCGAGAGCCCTGAATTTAATCAAATCATAATCATGTTAAAGTATGTTTCAGTAAACACTGAGAATCGAAGTCAGATTGTATCGTAATGAAACGTTCGGTTTACAGCCCTAATGATGATTATCTGCTATAAATCATTCTACAGTATAATGTATACAGCTCATAATTAATCAGGTAATAAAGCACTTCACACTGTGTTTAAACAGTAAAAATGAATAGTGCTGCATGACTTCCAATGTTTGTTTTCAGTGGCTTTCTTTGACTGATGAAAGTCTTGAAGGCATCTCACGCCAACATTACACTCCCGTATCTGCTGGAGAAGTGTTCAGGATTATTAACCTCACCAGCAGACAATGGCCGTCTAGACGGGTCTGAACGTAAATATTAAGCTGGAGTTGGTCCTGAAGCGTGGGAACGCGGACCGAACCCCAGCGCAGCAGGTGAAGGAGGACCCTAGAGGTCAAGGTCAAACCCGTCTGGGGCGGCATGCAAATGAGCGGCTCATTAATATGCAGCGAGGGTCTGTGTTTGCTCAAGTTCACGCTTGCTTTGTGTGAGTCTGTTCTGAAGAGCACTTCAGACCCCCTCTCTCTCTTTTGTGTCTGAGTAACATGCTCTTATAAGGAAGTGTCACTCATCTGACGTTTATCTGGGCGGTGTCGCCACGGTAACGCTCAGAGAATTCTGGGAAGACTCGTTATGTTGCGCTGTCTTTAATAACTTGTCATTTCTTGTGACATTATGTTTTGAAGATATACAGGTTATATTTCACCTGTAATGAGGCTTATTTTATTATTATATGTTTATACATTATTGTTTTTACTGTATATTTTACCCACATAAATACTTACATAATACAATTATTTCTAAACAGTTTCATTGCACTCTAATGAAACTATTGTATAATAATAATAATAATAATAATGACATTATTAAACTGTTCAATATTAACATTTTTCATTTACATTAATATTAACATATTAATAATAAGACTTATTAATAATAATACTTTTTTCATACGAGTTTCATCCTACTGTAATATTTTTTATTTATTTATTTTTTATTAGTATTACAGCAGATATAAAATTGTATGTAATCTAATAGTAAATGAATGATGCACATATTGTACAGTTTAAATAATAAAGTGTTTTTTACTGTTAATATTACATTATTTTGTAAACTGTACAATATGTGCATTATTAATTTACATTAATATTCACATAATAATAATAATCATATAATTTTCCATACTAGTTTCATTTTGTAATATGACTACTCTATTATTATGATTAATAATGTAGTAAAAATCAATGGCATTATTATTTTACTGTGCAATATTTACATTAATAATTTCCTTCCATTTTTTACATAATATAATTTTTTATACTAGTGTGATTATTAGTAATAATAACAAGAACTGTGAAAACAACAACATCGTTAATTTACATTAATATTCACATAATATTATTTTTCATACTAGTTACATTCTGTAATAAGACTATTCTATTATTATTATTAAGTGGGACTAGTGTGATTCTTCTGTAATAATAACAATAATTGTAAAAAATGACTAGACTACATTTTTGAACTGTACAATGTTTAGGATTTTTGTTTTATTGCTTTTATTTAGTTTTAAATAACAAAAGAAATGGAAATGCCTGTATTACAGTAATGCACTTTTAATGAGAATCAATGAAAGCACCTCAGATAATGCTAATGCGTAATGTGTTAAGCAAATGTGCTTAATTGTCGTGAAAATAATGTACAAATTCAGGGTTGCTAGTCTTAATGGAAACCATATTTTCTTTTTATTGTAGTGGAGAAATGTGACTCAGGCAACTTAACATCCCAATAGAGTCACTATCAACAGCTAAGTCCTTTCGGAGCAGATTATATCCGTGCTTTAAACACGAGAGATGAGAGGTTTCCGCGGTAACGGCTGTAGACAAAGCAGCTCTGAGCTTACAAACGCTGCAGGATGAAATGAATATTACATCTTTCTAAAGCCAATACAGTGATATGAAAACAGCCACGCCTCAGTTTGATTCTCATACGTACATTATGTGCTCATGTTTATTCCACGAAGCCTTTTGGAAAATCGGTCAGTTTTAATATCTTGGTAGGTCACCACAAATAAATAAATGTTTGGGAAACACAGCACAACAACCTGAGAGTGGCTTCATTACTCATCATTAGCTGCGTTTGTAGCTTCGGCCCCAACCAGACCAAAACTCACTCCATAATAGAGCTGTGAACTCTGTGTGACAATCTGAGAGGCATGAAGGTGTTTGGGATCTTTACTGAAACTCTGGGAGGTCTTTTTCTCAGGATAAAGTAGTTACAGGACACAGGAACATAAGATGGATGTTCAATTAAACTGGAGTGTCATTAATGCGCTGGATGTTAAACGACGTGCTGGCATTCATTCTTTAAGCATCTCCTGCAGTGAGCTTCATGTTCTGATTTTAAGTTACTTTCTGCTCACATGTCTTTCCTGGTCTCTCTCTCTCTAGAAGTTGAATTCTATTGAGTTCAGCTGTACTGGTGTGAAGAAAGCACCTATTGCAGTGTTAAATGCTGTGTTTAACAGAGCTTTTAATGGCCTCTGAACTCAGAAAAGTCTCCTCCTCCTCCTCTTTTCTCTTTTCTGTCAGCTCAGTCGTTCTCTCGCCGCGTCGACAGAAAGTCAGGTCAGCTGGGGCTCCTGTCCATCATAACATCCATGTGTCTGTCTCACTGTGCCAAAACCTAGCGATCTGTCTATGTAGGCAGCCTTTTAAGGCCACATCTGTGCTGTGCTTTCTAAGATCATTTCTGTGTATGTGTCCCGCAAAAATCCACTCTAGATTGCTTACAAAGATAGATATGTACATCCTATAGAGAAAACATATATGCATATGCATGTACAGTATATGTATGTGTTTCTATTATCTCAGATATTGTTTATAGAGAAAAAAATCATATTGGCATTTAGCAAGCATGTCAAATATTTGATGTAATGTCGTGTGTGTGTGTTTAATATTATCTTTTCCTACATATACATAAATAACATACCTATTATTAATAGGATGTATGTAAAATATGCATGTATATGAAAACTATCCATGTATATAATGTTTAAATAATAAAAATATATTAATTTAATGCAGAAATAGCAAAAACAATTCAAGTACAATGAAACTATAAAAAATGCATGTATATGATAACTATAAGTTATATTACAAGTGCACAATATGCAACGTTTTGTTTATAATATAAATAATTAATATGTATGCACGCATGTACATACTGTAAATACATGTTAAATGTGTATTTCATAAAAAAAAAAAAAGTTATATATTATAATTTTTCATTGCGATATACATATAAAAGATTGTTTCAACATTCAATTTTTTTTTATGCAGGATTTTTTTCACCTGATTTTATCACAAGGTATTCTAACTATATATGTATATAATATGTTATGATATACATATTTTATATAACCTTTTTATTTCGAAATTTAAATAAATAATTAACATGAATGCACGAATATATGAATGTTTCTCTCTCGCTGCTGCAGATGGATTTCAGCTCCTGAAGTCTTGATAAACTTTAAAAGTGTGCAGAATAAGTCGTACAAATAGATATTGCTGAGCTGTTGGTTAGTTTCTGCTTTCTCATCACTTTATTATATTTGGAAGCAGATGACCTGTGAGTTTGGGCCACCTGCTTTTACCATCAGGCATGTGGATCGGTCAGCTATGAGAACAAACCCAGGGGTCCTGACTTCAGTGCTGAGAGGACATGCAGTAATACTGCATCCCAATGTGCGTACTATCCATCCTAAAAATCTATGATGCTAGTAATTGTCAGTACTATTTAGGGCAGATAGGGTGGATAGTATGCACACTGGGAAGCAGGTCTTGTCTTTGAAAAATATTTACTTTCAGAGTCTTGCCCACAGTTTTGTAAGAACAGCATGTGAAAGCATGCAGTAAACGACAACAAACATTACACACTGTAGTACTGTCGCAGCACGATCCAAATTAACATTTCATTTTATATTTTAATATTAGCTTTATACTATACACCATGCTGTATTCAGAAGATGAGTCAGATTATTTGTCTCTTGTGCTCACCAAGGCTGCGTTTATTTATTAAAAATACTGTAAAAATAGTGAAATATTATTACAGTTTAGAATAACTGTCGTTTAGGTGAATATGTGTAATTTATTTCAGCATCGTTACTCCAGTCTTCAGCGTCACATGAACCTTCAGAAAGCCTAATAATATACTGATTTACTGCCAGAGAAACATTTCATGTTGGAAAAGTTGTGCTGCACAATATTTTTGTGGAAAAAGTGTTACATTTTATTTTTCAGGATTCAATAGAAAGTTAAAATAGAAGTCAGAATACAGAATATTATAAATGTCTTTTGTGCAATTCTGTCAATTTATTCTCGCTTAAAAAATATTAATTTCTTGGAAAAAAATTTAATTCTATATAATCTGCCACTATAATACGATATACTGTATGAAGAAACATATATATACTAAAAAGAAAAGTATCTACTGTATCTCCGTGTATCCTCACAAAATGAAACAGTATGAGGGACGATATTAGAAGTGATTAAGGAGAATGTGTGCATTTGTATCTGGTTTATGAGGACACAAATGTGTATAATGACATAGGTATTACAATATGAAGGTGATTTATGAGGATATTTTCACTGTCCCCGTAATTCAAAATGCTTAAAAACATACTAAATTGTGCTTTTTTGCAAATCTCTTTGCAAATCTAAACTTGTCTGTAGTTTCCTGTAAGGGGTAGGTTTAGGTGTAGGGTCAGTGTAGGACAATACCACATACAGTCTGTACAGTA
>JAUCMT010000150.1:6263-25278 GCA_032357475.1 Enteromius thamalakanensis | reverse complement strand
CTCAACTTAAAATGTCCAATGCAGCCAGTTGCCTCATTTTTTATAAGTTGGATCTAAGTATGACTTTTTACAGTGTGGTTATTTGATCATAATAGTTGCATTATTCGTAAATTAACCCTGGCTTTTAAAAAATAAATACTTTTGATGTTTTTTGTCTCCCAAGTTCCCCAAGTAGATTGAGGTGTACATATATTTGTATGGTTTGTACAGGAATACCTGTTTAAGGAACACCTGGCAGTACTGTCCCATAAACTCCGGGCCCTCCACAGACAGACACTCTCTCAGAGACCCGGGTCTGTTCACGTTCCCTCCTTCAACATCGCTGCCAATCTTACCAAACGCATCATACACTACAACAACAAGTGGAGCAGGAGAGAAGAAATTAAATCACAAGGAAGTTACACATTTATAAAATGCTGTCAAGCGATTAATCGCATCCAAAATAAAAGTTTTTCTTTACATAATATGTGTGTTTATGCTGTGTTTATTTATTATGTATAAATAAAAACACACGTAGAGTATATATGTAAATGCATTTATATATTTATTTTATATTTTTATTTTCTTTATTTGATATTATATCTAAATATATTTAATATATAAACATAAAATATTTTCATCAAATATATATGCATGTGTTTGTATTTATATATATATATATATATATAATATACACAGTACAGACAGATATATTACGTAAAGAAAAACCTTTATTTTGGATGCGATTAATCGTTTTAAACAGCATGTGAAATATTATTAAATAATAATAATAAAATATAACATAATATTAAAAACAAATAAACAGCTCCGATGTTTGACATTTTCGAATCTTAAAAATCAATAATAAAAACAATGATGGAAAATACAGATTAAAAAGATAAATACAAATAATATTAAAATATATAAATAAATGTTGTTTTGTTAGATTATAAATGAGCTGCATATTAACTTTTACAATTAAGTAAAATGAAATAAACTTGTAAAAAATTTTGTATATATGATCAAAAAATAATAATGAATAAATTACCCCCATTTATGTATACACACAAAATAATGCTATAGGAAAATGTGGCATTATTACTTACTCAAGACTGCATATTTGCTTGGAGTCTCATTCTGTAATTCCCTAAGGAACGCCGCTGTGTCCTCATTGCATTTTAGCGACACGTTCCAGGCAAATGCAGCGTGCCAAACCAACAGACACATCACAGCAACAGCACTCCATGTTAACCGTAGCATCTTATACAGTGTTTCATTTTGGGTGTTACACTGGTTTAAATATTATGAGAGCAGGACACATGAGACATTGGACATGTGACCTGTCATACTCTCCCACCATCCAAAATGACCATGGAAATCCAAACGCCACGCTTGGATGATAGTCTGCTAATCAAACCTAACACAGTCAGCCTTTTGCCTCAGCAAGGCCAATAAACTGAATGGGGTCTTATCAGGTCTCTGCTCTGAGCAGAATTATACAGTATGATATCCAGTTATAAGACTTTGAAAAACATGACCAAATTATCTGTGCTACGCTATTTGAATCACTTATTAATGTCAACAACAAGTGAGGGAGAACTAAGTCTGAGAAAGATAAATATCTGGCAAGATATTAGGCAAAAAGACTTTCCTTAAGGACACAGAGGAAATGGTATTAAACATTAAAAAATATTTTCTTTAACATCCACCACCATAAAAACCTCAGATTTAAAATAATTAATTTCAAATGTAAAGTCACTATTGACAACATGAATGCACCAATTACATCGCTGCATTTCACAGCAGTCCCTTATTCTGAGAATCTTGACTTTAAATTCCACTGTAACCATGGCGACCAAGACCAGCGGCTGAAAGGAAATTGCTTTCAGGCCAATTAAAATGAGGCAAAGCGAGCGCTGCGGCACACAAACTCCATACCAGTTTAGACACGTTAGATATTTGTGTATGTATCATTTATTAATGATAACTCTTTTTGCACAAACATAGAACAAAGTCTACCGAACATCAGCAAGACATTCTATAAAACAGAACAAGCACCGTGAATGGCTTCTCTCATGCACGTATGCGCCCAGTACTCATTTATCCCAAGGAAAAGAAAAGCAAAATACTGACAAGTCGAGAACTAGTATTGAGCTCCTCATGAAACGAAATGCTGGAACGAATGGGTTAGAGAGGGGGAAAAAATCCAAAGAAAATTTTACAGCTTGTTTCACAAAAAAAAACAAAAGCCCACATTCATTTATAGTTTAGGCAGCTCTTTTTTTCTTCTTCCCTTTTTCACACTTAGCATGTGAGTCTGTGGAACACCAACCTCGAGACTTGTCCATAACTGCTCTAAATAAACAAATGAATAAAAAACTAAACAAAATCAACGTTTGGCTTTCGAGCGCCGGAGGCACTTGACCACACTTTAGCATACCAGCACTTATGAATTACTGATTTTAAAACCACGCAATTATGAGTGGAGTGTCCTACTTTGGAGTTCATATGAGAAACTTTGGTTTTAAATAAAACAGGCTAAATTGACATTTGATTTGTTTCAGTTGTACTTTCACATATCTGCAGGGCAAAGGGGATTTGGATTTAAACAACAAATAAAAGCTTCCCAAAGTACCTTAAAATTAAACGTGCATGAATTCGAAATGCAATTTTTGTTAACAGGTTTAAAGTTGGAACACTGGAATAATCCAAAACACAAATGCAATCAAAGAAACAAGTTATGATTTGGAACAAGCTGCCTGAGAACAAATGAAGTGAGGAGAATTGTCCGACTGTGACGATATTTTAACTTAAAAAGAAGCACATATTGATTCAACACGACCTCTTGGCAGTGGCTGAGATATATAAAGACCTACTTTCTTTCTTGTTCTTCCGTAGTGCTAAATTATAGTAGTTTTAAATGGACGACTAATTCACAAAACAGAAATGCACCATAAAAAGCTTTTAGGCTCAATTCAACAATCGAATCTTCAGTCAAACGCCATTTTCGGCTGCTTTAGGAGACACTATTCCCGCTCGCGTTGTAGGTTTGCGGATTGATTGTCCTTTTTGAGTGCAAAATGTCTCACTGAGAGGTGTAACTGTGACATTCTGCGCACTTTTTTTGTTTTTATTTTTTAGCAGCAGTTCGGAAACTGGGACCGAAAGCATCCCAAGACTGAGACGGCCATCTGCTCCCATGAGAAAACAACAAGAACCGTCTAAAATCAAAAATAAAAGAATCTATAAAAAAGATCTATCCAACACGCATACAAACATCCATCATAAAGTATACAAAATGTGTTCTCATAGATAATTAAATACACATAAATCAGTTATTAATATATTACACATCTTTAAACACACATCATGTGTGTATAGATTTATACATTTTGTATATATATGTATTTTTATGTATATATATATATATATATATATATATGTATACGTATGCACACCAAGTGAGCATACAAAGAGGCCAGAGTGAAGGAATATGACGTCAGTGCTTCTATACGTACAAGATACAAACCAGCATCCTTCCACTAGGGGGCACTACATCGCTCTTACTTCTCAGCTGCGCTCAGTCGTTTGGACTTAATGAAGGCCATTCCGTGTGTCCGCATGTGTGTGTTTAAGGCTCCCTCTGTTTCAAATGTCTTTGAACATACTTTGCATTGGGTATCCGGGATACCGTCGTTGGCATCCGGGTTGGGCGTGTTTTCTTGTTGCTCGTTGTGTCGCCCGAGTCCTTGCGGCTCCTTCAGCTTGTGCACGATGAACAGGTGTCGAGCGAGGGAGTTGTGCGAGGTGTAGCACAGGCCACATTCACGGCACTGGTAGGACGAGATGTCGGTCTTGTGCTGGGGAATGTGCTCGTGGAAACGCACAATGTCCTCGGTGGTGAAGCTACACACTGCGCATTTGTGTGTCTTGAAGACGTTGATCTTTAGCTTCTTTAGAGGCTGTGAGGATGAGCTCTTAAACCGCGGGGTAGAAGTCACCTCTCCTCCGGGCTCCTGCACTTCCTCTTCCCTCTCAGCATCTTCATCTTCAGAGTGGAGCTTTCGTTTGGGACTGGGGACCTGAAGATACAAAATGAAGTTGCAAAAATTTGTGTTTTTTCAAAAATGTCATGAGATGGCAGATAACTGATAATGGTCGATATTATATAACATTACAGTTTAATATAAAATAAATAATATTTCATATTTAATGTTAATTTTTTTATACTGTACATGGCAGATTACAATTACTAATGTTATAAAGTTATTTTAAATATAAACTTTGAAGTGAGCCATTTTTAATAAATTGATACATTTTAATTATGAAGTATGTGTTAAAGGAAAGGATGTGACATGTGGGCAGGTATGGTTTCCCATACTAGACGTTTGTGCTCTGCGTTTAACCCATCCAAGTGCACACACACAGCATTAAGAAGTGAACACACACACACCGTGAACACACACCCGGAGCAGTGGGCAGCCACTGTTGCGGCGCCCTGGGAAGCAGTTGTGGGTGCCTTGCTCAAGGGTCTCACCTCAGTCGTGGTATTGAAGGTGGAGTGAGTGCTGGGTATTCACTCTCACCACCTACAATCCCTGCCGGACCTGGGACTCTTACCCACGACCTCTAATTTATCTAATTTAATGCGTTAAAGTCCTGGCCCTAAAAAATACATTTAATTTTAAAATATATTAAATAAGACATTTTTCTGTATTTTTTATTTCAATAAATGCAACCTTGAGGAGCATAACATCTCCCAAAAAAAAATTTAATTGTACCGACTCCAAACTTTGAATGGTTATGTACTTTTGTCTAATGCCCATGCAAAAGAACCAGACGATCCACACCCAACTGTGCCAGTCAGACTTTAGGTTACCTGCTCTTTGTCTGGGGTGGCTTCTGCACTGCTGGAATCCACCGGAAGCTTGGCCTCTGTGTCTTTGATGCAATGCATCAGCTGAATGTGTTTCTCTAGCAGCAGTCGTTTGGTGAAAGTGCGACTGGGTTCTGGGCAGTGTCTGAGGAAACCCAAGAGAGATCTGCTTGAAACTTGTAACTGTTTCTGATTAGCTTGAGTGTAAAATTAAGTGTCTTGAGCCCTGGTTACACCAAGCACAATAACAATAAAGATATAGTTCTAAAAATCATAGAATAGCAGCGTCCACGTCACAACTAGGGAGAAAGGATATTGTTGGAATCATTTTCAGAATGTTTTTTTCCAGCTGAAGCATGATAGAAACATTGACAACCAATCAGAATCAATTCATGGCCCCTTTAAGCTTGAAAATGCGGACATGAGGAACCTTGAATTGAGTTCACAAGTACAGATGAAAAAAATGGAAATTCCGATGGGTCTAGAAACACATGATACTCACGGACACGAGTAGACTTTGCGTAGGCCCTTGTGTTTAATTCGGTTGTGTCTACATAAACTGTGAGAGGAACTGAAGGACTTTTCACACTGTCGACATGGATGCTTTTTCAGTTGCTGGTGTAGCAGAAAGAAAAGGATTCATTATAGTCATGCCCATCAATCTGCAGTAATGTAAGTGAATTGAGTGCGGTTCATAACATGCCCTATACCCCCAGGTCTCACTCATGAGACTCTAAAACCTATTAGAACTAAAACAGCTGTTTGTTACCTTCCCATGCTCTCTTTTCATGTGAGCGATGAACACCTCTCTCTGTGTAAACAAGCGGTCGCACTCCCTGCAGGTCCAGCCAGGGCAGGAGATGGACAGCGAGGCTTTTTTGGGAAGGCCTGTCCCATTAGTGTTCTTTTTTGTTGGGGATGTTGGCTTCCTTTCTCCTTTCTCGAGGTTGCTGATAGAGACGGCCTCTTTATTGTTGTTATGTGGGCTCATGGAATTAGTAGGTTTGGAGCTGAGAGGGAGATTGATGCCCAGGTTTGGAGGGCCCTCGATGGTCTTTAAGATGCCGTGCATGGACTTTAAAGAAATAATTAAAACATGAATAAAACAGTAATTAATCATAAAAATTATTGTATATTTTCATTAGGGCTGTCAAATTAGGGCAATTAATTGTGATTAATTGCAAAAATAAGTTTTTGTTTACATAATATATATTCTTAAATATATGCATGGGTCAAAGATGTCCGCATCAAAAGATATTCACATAAGTGATATTACGTCCATAGAAAGTAAAGTGTGTATAAGTGTCAAAATTTGGTTGAAATGTTACATTGTCATTCAGTGAAACACAATATTTCTGTAAAAATTTTAACAACATGCTTCTGCTTATGACTTGTACATATTAAAATATATAACAGAATAAGGAAGCATATTAAATTGTATTGTGTTTAAATCTTACTGACAAATGGGCAAAACTGAAGGGGGTCGCACACCGGAAGAGAAGCGCAGCGCCGCGTCTAGGACAGCTCGAAGTATCGCACACCAGACGCGCACATTTTATAATATGATTTGTTTGCTCTACTAAAATATGCAACATATTTTTTCTATATGTTTACATTTTATTCAAGCTGTAAACTAATGTAAGTTGTACAGTATTTGCAGCAGTGGTATCTTGGTATAATTAACAACGATTTGAAACAAATATGATGTTATTTAATATATAATAATGCAGGCGGCGCTCTGTGGCGCGGCAGGAATTTGAACAGCGTCTTGAGTCGTAGCTGGGCGCCGCGGACAGACGCCGAATTGCGCCGCCGGTGTGCGTACACCCATAGAAAACAATGTGTTCGAATTTTAAAGATATGGCGTGGCGCTTCTCGTCTGGTGTGCGACCCCCTATACCCAGATGATTCACAAAAGATGTTGTTAGAATAATGTAAGGATGAGTAAATAACGACAGGATATTCGTCAAACTTCAGTGCGATCTCATTGGCAGCTTCAGATGGAAGTATTCTCACCTCTGATTGGCTGGAGGCGGGGCGTGGCAGCACATCGCTCTTTGTCAGTGCCCCCTGGTGTTCTGCGTTGCCCATTCCCACCTGATCCATTCATACACACCGGTGCACACGGGGCTCCCGGCCCGACACGCTAACACACACACGCTCACAACCAAACCTGGAAGCACAAGAGAGAGATATCAGAAAGGAACACCATATCATATAACGCTGTCAAACACATCATAGAGCTATTTTAAAATCTGCAAAGATGTCTTCCAGGTAAGAGATGGACCTCACAAAACATGTCAAGAAAACAAGGCTTATTACGTCAAATGCGTTAAAAGCTTGTGTATATGGTGCGTTGAGCAAGGTGGGAGAAGAGTAATTGATTTTACGTTTGTTTTCTTTGTGTTAAAAAGTATTCTCTGTATTCTCTTCACTGTAGTTGATCCACTGATGCCACATGGACTGTTTTACTATGTTTCTGGATCAGGATCATTTCAGCTGTGTTACTGTCCATGGAGGGAAAGATAGCTCACTGATTTCATCAGAAATCTCTTAATCTGTGTTCTGAAGATGAACGAAAGTCTAATGGGTTTGAAACGACATGAGTAAATGATGACAGAATTTTCATTTCTGGGTGATACAAATATTACATTATTCTTAAATGTATGCATGCATGTTTATTCATATATACAGAAACATACACAGTACACACATGAAAACAAAAACTTTTATTTTTATGTTTGTGTTTTTTTGCATAAAGAAAATAAGGCTTTTTAAGATCTTTGAGATTTTTTTGGCATTGTGAAATTTAGAAAAAAATTAAAAACAAAACAATAAAAGCAATGATAATTATACGATAATTCTCATGCACAAATAATTTAATGCACAATGCAAAAAAGTCATACTTTACATTAACCATAAACTTTACACTTATTTTATTGAAACACATTTTTAAAGTTTCAATTAATAAGTTGAATTTGTTTTTATAAAATGTATTTGGGTTTTGTTTGTCATTTTAGACTACTAGTTCTATTAATTTAATCTATTTTAGTATATCAAGTTTAAATAAGTTTTGTAGGTGTGTAATATTAATTTTACTTTTACATTTATTTAGTTTCAATAACATTTTTAAATGCTTTTAGTATTAGTTCCAGTTAACTAAAATAGACCAGTTCACAATTAGATTAACTAATACAAACAAAAGCAACTTAACATTCATTTTCTATTTAACACGAACATAAATAACTAATGTACTGCTCAATTAAACCAATCCAATGTTTACAAATAAAATGTTATCGTAAAGTGTTTCTGATTTTAAATCCTGATTCTGAACTGAAATATTTGTGTTCGGCTTCTCCTTCTGCATGTCAGGATGATTACTTGTCATATTAATCATATTCACAGGATTTTCATCACCATCAATGGTGGACACTGAACAAATCTAACTTTTGGGATAAAATGAAAATGATTCATGCATACAAATCCAACAGACTTGCAGGATCAGGTCAGAGGAGCTGATCTGTGAATCCACGGCCGGATCAAATAACATCTGAAAGGGTCACACAGATGCACTTCTAATAATAGCACAAACTCTGCATTATTCAGGATCCTGACAGCCTGTGATATCAACAACACTGCCTGATATAGCATACAACTTCATGTAGTTTTCGAAATATAATGCACACGTTTATTCTGCTGCTGGTCATTGGCAGGACAATAATAAAAGAAGGGAACAAAAACCCAGCAGACATTCACTGCCACCCGCGTTTCCATTACCCGAAAAACATGCATCAATTTAACCAAAACAAAAATGTTTTTAGGCTCGCACAAGATGTTTTTTCCGGCAATTTAAAAGTGTTTCGCAAAACTGCAATGGAAACGTATTTTTGGCATTTACAGCTCACACGGCATATGTAAAAAGTCACATGATCATTCTTCAGTGAATTATAACCTTCAAGAAACACTTAATGGGTGTTCGTTCTGGGTGCAGCTGAGTCTAAGCATTAAAGGCAGGGAAAGCCATGCTGCGGTCAGTTCGGCTCTGATACGACACAGAAGCGGTTTGCAGCCATTCAGTTGAGGTTTGTGTTTATTCCAGCCTCCCCGCGCACATTTCTGAAGTATCTCGCCATGCTGCTTCTGATATGACTTATCGCGAGAGGTATGACATTGTTTAGTGAAAATGCCATCATTTCCCAATACTTTTTTATCTACATTTATAAAATGCCACCAAAGTTTTGTGCAAATCTGTAATGGAAACGCAGCTAGTGACATTCAGATCACAATACTCACGTAACCGATTTAACCTCACATAATATATACTCAATACAGCGTTAAACTAAAACTATTAATAATCCTTTTAGCTACTTGTAATAAAGCTGAAATATTTGATGAAAAACAAACTTTAACAACTTAAACGAAGTTTTGCCTAGTGACTAACTGAAATAAATAAATTAGTACTAAAAGTATTAAGTACTAAAATTTAAAAAATATAATAAAAATGATGAAAACGCTAAATGAAATCAGCTAATTACAACTACAAGTAACGGTCTGAAGCACCGTCAATCCCAGCATCTACTAATGCACTTTTGAGATTAAAAGTTTACATTAGTTACACATTAAACACGAATATGACTTCTGTTATCAGGTAACCTTCAGAGGTTCATAAATGCTATAAAAATTTGCTCATTGTTAGTTTTATATATATATACACAAAAATCACAAAACTAATAAAACTATACCTGAAATTAAAATGATAAAAATACAGTTAAAATTAAATGAAGTACTATTAAAGTTAATGGCTCGGACAACTGTTTACATTCTTCCGATGCTTTAGTTGTGTTCAGTAAAAGAAAGAAAAGAACTCATACAGGTTTGGAACAACATACATGAGTGTGAGGTAATGACTGTATTTTCATTTCTGGGTGAACTGTCCCTTTAAAATCTGAGCTACTCACACTACCCTGAACTAGCGGCTCAAACCTGAGCTCTATTCTCAGCGGTGGAGGTGAACGAGGCCCAGTGGGGGAAAGGTCCTTCAGGCTGACACAAATTCAGACCCTCAAAGTCCTGCAGACGCACAACCTTGAAACACATGTGACGCACTCAGTCACCGCAATCCTGAGACTAGAGCGCTGTGAGCTCCAGAAAGACTTCTCGTTTAGTAATTCAAGATTAGGCTTTTAACAACATTTAAACCCTGGGTTAAGCAACACTTCACAGTTGGAATTTTTCTGCATTTTATCTTCTTCAGGAAATTAATCTTGGTTTCAGTGTTCAATGTTCAAATATTAAAAAAAAACATTTTTACTCAGAAATTATTATTAATTTCAGAAATACATAAAGAAACTGCAAGCATTTCACTGAATGTTTAAGTAGAAACTTAAATTGCACATACTAAATTAACTAATATAACCATAGATACACATTTAAATAATAATAATAATAATAATAATAATAATAATAGTAAAATGCCACAAAAACTAATAAAACTTTGCCTGAAATTAAAATAATAAAAAAGAATAAATACTACAACTGAAAACCTAAAAATACAGTAAAAAATAAAGTTAAAAGGGACAGTTCACCCATATTTTTCCAAGTCAGTATGAAAGTCAATGGCTAAAACACTTCTCTTCCATCTTTATTGGACCCTTGAACAACAACACTCTCTATTCTAATTCTATTCTCTTACAAAAAGTTGCCATTTTCATTCATGAAACTGCATTTTAATCTAATCTAGTTTTTAATGTTTATACAATATAGTGTTAAACTGTTGCTGAAAACATTTTCACTCAGAAGTGACTATAAATGTCTTAAATGTAATTAAATGGCAAACTTTACACCAAAAGTAGAAAGACAGAAATTGTATTTTTCAAAATGTATTTTAATGATCTTTGTTGTATTTACAACTTCATACTTTATCCAGGGAAAAATATTAAAGGATAAACTTCTTAACCTAGGGTTAAAAATGACACCGAGTTAATGAATTCCAAGTGTGAAAAGGTTTTTTTAATGATTAAACCACCAAGCCGACTAAAACTGTCCACCACTGGGTTGAAGTATTGGGACCATTTTCAAAACACCGCTCCTGTTCTGTCTGCCTCACTCTTTCTCAGTCTTTTATACTCTCTACGGATCCGATGACAGATCCACTGAAAGCCTTTTGTGATTTGGAAGGAGCGGAAATACAAGAAATAACAGCAGCAAACAAACAGTGACAGTGTAAACACAAGCCACGGCTTATGTAAAACTGAACACTGTAAAGCATGAATAGAAACCTGATGTTTACATGCTAAGACAGGCTATAAATACAACAAAGCAAGGCTTTTCAATCCTTTAGATGCCACCCCTACATACGATCACCCTTGTGCACATCCTAAAATTTAAAAGACAGCTACTGTTTATATTTCCATGCATTAAGACCCAATTTATACTGTGCAAAATTATATATAAATGTGTAAAATATTCAACTTCATTACATTAATAATTTACTTCTACTATAGTACTGTACTGGAAGATGTATTATTTATTGTAATATTTAATTTAGTCAAATTTATTTATATGTATATATATTAGTTTGGTGTTGACCAATACATACCAATACATACATACATATATATATATATAAATATAAAATAGTATTTATTTGTATATATACACACACACACACACACACACACACACAGACAAATAAAAAAATAATATATGTAGGTCAACATCACCAACCTAAATACTAATTTATGAAACATAATCATTACACTGTTTATTTTGCCAAACTACTTACCAAGTAAAAGCATCAAACACAACATACCTGTCACCAGAACATTAAAGCTTATTTACACACCGGTTTCATTTACAACCAAGGATTAAGATATACCAATGTTGATCTATCAGAAATAAAACACTTGTCAACACCAGTAGTTTTTTTTGGAAACATCCCATGATGGTTTACAATTGTTTATCTAGCGATATGACGTCAAATGAAATCACCCCTTCTTAAATATTTGCTCAGATGAACTCATGACACATTTCTCAATATCAGTATCTGCTTTAGCCTTTTAGCTTGTTAGCAAAACAACTGTTATCCTTTCAATGGAGCTCTCGCTTACCTGACAGCACCTGTTGTAGCTCTCTGCGCAAAATCACGAGAAAAACACCGACTTTATAGGAATCTGACGACGGTCTGCTCAAACATTCCCGTACTGTTGGTCTGCTAAGCTCATAAACAAACATATGATGAAGTGATAAACTCCAGTCACCATCCACTTACATAAACAGCAGGCAGCCAGTCAGTCACCATCCACAGTAAAAACACGCTCGCGTCAAACTAATGCGCGGCTGCAGGCGTCCATCTTGCAGGAAAGCCGGTTAAACACATTTTATTTCACTTTCAGCCGTGCTGCGGTGACTTTGAGCTGCTTTACTTGCGTGTTTCACGCGTGTGAGGCGCTGCTGTCACTAGCGCGCGAGCGTTAAAGGGCGAGTCCCAGTGCATTGTGGGAGTTGTGGTCCGCTGCGGGAGCGCGCTTGACGTGGATAGGCTCGTTCGAGGGGCGTCGAAGGGAGTAACTAGTAGAAAGGGTGGGGTTTGGAGTTCTGGCTAGTATAAGCCAGAAATAGCGTGAAAGGAGTACTTTTTATTTTCACGTGTGAAGAATTACGCCTTTGGACGCGATGCGATGATAACACCAGGGTGTGCCACATAATTACTATATCTGGTAATCAGAGTATAATCATGACTATATAGACATTTATTTAAAGTGCTGCTGAAACACTACTTATTTGCAGAAATATCCAAAACTATTTTAAAAAGACTTTAATAGCATTACCATCGAAGTTTAATATACAGTATCAGTGCTGCACAGAATAATGCATAGAATAATCACTGATTTACAATGTAAAAAACAAAGCAGGAGTACCATTTAGGCCTACATGTCTAAATAATCACGCGATTTCATGGCATTGCTATTTTATTAATTTTTTGTAAATTAATAAATTTTATTTAAATTATTTTTGTATATTTACCTTTTTTACTTCACCTTTTCATTAATATCTTTGTAAATTTGTTATGATTTTATTATTATCGTTTATATTATTGTATCAAGTTAAACTAAATTAAAATACAAAACACTGTAAAACTATTAAACTAAACTAAAAACGTTAACATTAGTTTAAGTTTTTTATATTTATTTTTAGTTCAGTTAATATTTATGTTTTTGACAAAAATAATTCATGGTTTTAGTTTTAAAAATCAAGCAGTACCATGGCATATTTCTATGTATTAATATCTAATACCATTTCTGAACCACAATACCTTTTGAGAAAGTTAAAAAGTTATCTAATCAATGCTAATTTCTACCTAAATACTTGTTACTATAATTATTGTTACTACAATAAAATGTGCAATAAATGAAAACAAAACTTTAATATTTTAAAAGCTTATTATACCTTTATACTATATATTTTTGCATTTAGATATTTTACATTTATTGTGATTTTACACTTCCAACTGTATTTATGTATACATTTCGTAAGGGAATATTATGGTCAGTGTGTAATATAAACACATGAGTGTGAGTCTACAGCTGCTTGATTCAATCACAAATACTATCAGTTCTAGTACAGAGCGGGTTTAATCAGGGCTTCAGATAATATTCCAAAACAGACAACACTTGTGACTCTTATTTTGGCTCACCTTGTGCATTAAAAAAAATAAAGCAAAAAACACTTTGGAATGTTCAAAGAAAGCATGAAATGCACTGCATACGACAGGCACGGTGTTGCTCTTTAGATTAAATATATTATTAAGGGTAAAACGGTCAGTGTGCCAATCCAGCAATGCACTTCTGAATTAAGTACACTTGATACTCACTGTCAGCTTTAGTTCAAGAATCCAGACCAAGCACAGTGGTCATTTTCAGGTAAAAAAACCCCACAAAAAAACTTGTACAAACTATAAATAGTGACAATCAAACTTAAAAACAAATATATCTACACTGTAAGCTGTAATGCATCCTATGATGTCAGACGCACTTCGGAAGATGTTTGATGAGCTCCACAGTTAGGACATGCTGTGGTATGATTGTATTGAGTTTACAGACATTCATCAGTGACTAAGGCTTCCCTTCTTGCCCGTCCAGAGTTCTCGTAGTTCCACCTGGCAGCCGAGGTCTCTGAGAGCAGCTCGACCCACGTCTCCGCAGTCCCTGTGAGCCACCAGAGCCTGCGAGATCAGCGCCTCGGCTCCCATCTCCAGGATCAGCTGGCTGAAGTCTCGCGTGCGAGCCACCAGGTTCCTCAGCAGCATGCAGGACTGTTTCTGGAGCAGCGGGAGACAGTCACCAACAGAGATTCATTAAACAATACAAGCTTTGCTTTCCAGAAACAAAAGGCAAGACAGGAATACTTGCTTTAGAAGCTTGTTTTTTGTTTAGTTTTTTCAGAGAACAAAGCTAACAGAAGAACAAAAAAGGGGCTTGTAGAAGTGTTTCTTATGGAAGAGGATTAGGGCCAAGCAATAATTATAAAAAACATAAAACCATTTTCAGATTAAAGTTGTTACATTTCAAGAACAAGTCAAAATAAAATGCTGAGAATAAACTTGCTCAATTATGAGAAAAATAAGACTGTAAATACTGAAGGAGAAAAAACAAAAACTTCAGATGGTTTTACTTTTTGTATTATTGCTTGGCCTTATTCCTATTCAGTTGTTTTTCAAGAAACAAAAAAATAAAGATAAAAACACAATAATAATATTATTAATGATATTTTAATAATAATAAAAAATAAAAGGTTTCATTTTAAACACTATATGAGCTACTGTTATTTTAGTATAATACAAGTATAATAAGAAAATCTGATTCTTAAACTAAAATGAGGTTTTATTTTAGATTTTCCATTAGTTTTAGTACTTTTGTTGTGTGTTTTGTCATTTTAATTTCCTTATTTATATATATAGATATAAATTTGACATTTTTTTGTACATAAGGTTAAACGAAATGAAAATAAGAAATATTGCAGTGATGGAGAGACTTTGCAATTGTCTTCCATCAGCTGAAATAAAGTTTTCATTTATTTTATTATGTTAAAGTAAAGTTGTGAGCAACAAATGTTTTTATGTTTTAGCATTTTTATTTTATTTTATTTTATTACTTAAACATTAACCATCGTTTGACCAAGTATTCACCAAGAAGCAAAATAAATATAAGTAAAAAAACTGCATAGTAACACAAGAAATGTACTTTTAAAAGAAAAAGAAAGAATTTACAAAATAAATAAATAAAAGGTTTAAAAGAAAAGGATTAGTTAAAGGTTTCACAAAATATAGTGATTGTTTTTAGGCAGAACTAAATGAGATGCATTTACAACCAGTTTTGAATGTCATAAAGGTACTCTGCTACTGAGATTGTGAAAACTGTGTGGCACTAGTAACAACTAGGGTGTGAGTTTTAAGAATCAGTGCAAGACGCTTTGGATGAAAGGATCTGCTAATGCATCTGAGTGACTTTACCTGCACATTAACTTCAGCCGGATGAGTCTTCATGGCCTGCAGGGCCGCCAGCGCTCCGCCACACTCCATGATGACTTTACAGTTGCTGGGTTTGCGTAGAGCGAGAACACAGAGAGCTGCACATCCCTGCTCACACACCTGAACACACCGAGGAAAAACAACAGAGCCGTTTCATTTAACACGTCATTCTGAGCTGGAGACCGGAGCAAAGATGGCTGGGAAAATACATCTGAATTCTTTATCCTTTTTAACTTTCATTCAAAACAATTCACACAATTCTAATCTATCATTGAATTTAAACAATTAAAAATAGGAAGAAATTCTTGTGATGAAATTTTTTCTCCAATACATATTGGTCACAATTATTGGCACCCCCAGAATATTTTCACGTGCGAGTAAAATACCTCTGAAGTATCTTCTCATTCAATTTCACAATTGTGAGCACTCCAGAGTGATTATGAACATGAAAATATCCAGCCATGGTTCTTGTATCACAGAAATATATATAAGAGGAAAACAAAGCCTAAATTCCCTTAATCATCAACACAATGAGAAAAAGCAAATAATATATTTATGATGTGCAGCAAAAGATAATTAAGCTTCACTAATTAGTGAAGTGGCTTTAAGAAAAGAGCTAGAGCAGTGAAAATGACCATTTTCACCATCAGAGAAATAATGAAGTATTTCCAATCAACATACAATGTTAGGAAGCTGCCTGAAAGAGGATGTGTGTCTCTATCCTCTTAATACACGAAGAGGAGTAGAGTTTGAGTGACTAAGAACTTTGGTGTTATGTCATGGTTTGGTCTTCCACTGGAACAATAATCCAAAACATCAAAATAAACACAAGAATTAGTCACTGAGCACAAAATGAAGCGTTTGACATGATTGTCCCAGTCCTCTGATTGACCTGAACCCTGAGTGAGGTGAACTAAAGAGGACCATCATGAAGCTTTTTTGATCTGAAGTTTCTGGAGTGATTGGATGAAGGAATGGTCTCTTTTCTCTTATCAGGTGTTCTCTTCAGGCGTTACAGGAGAAAAAGGAAGTGGCAATAATTGGGTGCTAAATAAACATTTATTGCATCATGTGTTTTTCTCCCCATTTTAAGTTGTTTTAATTCAATGATAGGTTAGAAAGCCTGTGTATATATATATAAACTGTGTAGCTGTGTATATATACACAGTTACACAGTTTATTTTTTATCTTCCTTTTTTTAATCTTCACCAAATGTCTATATATATATATATATATGGCCAGAAAAGTATTTTTTTTCTCTCTGTATATATAAATGAACTCAAGACAGCAAAATGCCAATTTTAATAATAGTTATTAATATAAATGTAATAAAATAAATAAATGTAAAGAACGCATTAAAACATATTTTGTATATTTAATTAAATCATAAAATAATATATTTTTATATTTATATTTTATATATCAATATATTTTTTTTTTTTTACATATTTTAATATATGTTATATATTTAATAATACAATAAAAAATATGTAAAATATATAATCAAATATTCTAACAGACTAAACTAAATTATAAATTGTATTAATAAAAACGGATAATTCTGTAAATGCTAAAAGCTTGCAGTATTTACAAGTCACCTTATGAAATGCAGAGTCGTCTTGATGTAGTACACTTTCATCACTGCGTATCTGCTGAAGAATCATGTTAAATCTATTTTCTTTTGCACAGATACAATCTACATCGCAGCCTCTGGAGAAAACGAAGAAGGCAGACGGCTCTCGCGCAGCCGGCGCAGACGCAGAGCGTGCGTGATCCGCGCGGTTTGACGCTTATCTGCGCCGCACAGCCGCGCCTTTGATCAGCGAGAGGAAGCGCTCTCGCGCCGCTATTTCTGACTCACCTCTGCTCTTTTGTTTCTGTCGAGCAGCAGGTGAAGGTGTTGAAGCTCATGCTGTACTTCACTGAAGAGCAGCCAGGAGAAAACAAGCCATGATCACACACCCACCCACCCACACACACACACACACACACACACACGCTACACCCATTAATTCACTATAACAGAATGAGCAACCCAGGTATATGCTGTAGAATTAATTTGCTTGTAAATGACTAAAAAGAAATTCACTCATTAAACAATTCTACAGTTTTTTAAGCTGGTTGCAGTCATTACAAATAAACAAACAAACAAACAAATAATACAAATTATTGTTTAATATGTACAATTATTTATATTCTATATGTTTATTATTTATATTATTACATTATTTTATGCTTTTTTACAAGTGATAAATATTTTATTGAATGTGTAAAATGTTTTCATAATTAAAAATGAAAAATGTATAAATACATATTTATTTATTTTTAAACAGTTTTAAAAGTTTTCTTAAAGTTAAAAACACATCCTAAATTAGAATAAGAGAATAATAATGGTTTTGAATTCAGCACACAAATAAATAAACACTCTACGTCACCCAAAGGATGTCATCGTGTGTGTGTGTAACAGCTGAAGAATACAGCCCCTCACACACACACACACACACACACAAAGCGTCTCTGTCATTAGCATGGCTGAGGGCTGTTGTGTTTGCAGCGGTCAGCAGGTGTACAGCACTGAAGGATCTCATCACTCTGAAGACACAGATGCTCAGACAATAAGAGCTCAGGAAGTGATGCTTCACCCAAACATGGCGTTATTTCAATTTACAAACTAGGATAATTTCATTTGCTGTCAAACAAAAAAGAAGTAATTTCGAAGAATGTTGGAAAGTCCGGTGCTCGTTGACATCGACAAACTTTTCCTAATCATGTTCTTCTTGGTTCAACAGAGAACTATACAGTTAGAAATGCAATTCCCACAATTCTCTGTTTATATTTCACAATTACTTTTTCCCTTACAATTCTGATGTTTATTCTGCATTTATATCTTACAGTTTTTTGAAACTTATTTTTAGAAGTTTATATCTTTAAATTCTGCATTTTGCTACTCAGATATGCAAGAAAAAGACAGAATTGCAAATAAGAGATACAATGTTGCCATTACCTTTTTTATGAACTATTCCTTTAATATGGAGACTAGTTTCCACAAAGGAATATACTCTATATGAATTTAAAGGTACATTTTTTATCTCAGAATTCTGACTTTGTGTAATTCAGAGTTTCTACCTTACAAATCAATTCTCTAATAGTGTTGCTGTCTGGAAGAGACAATTAATAAGATAATTATAAGACTTAATTTAAGATTTTCATGCGAAATACACACAATAATGATTTCAAAGCTATTTGTGCATGCTATTAAAAAAATATACAGAAGTTATTTCTGGTTATTCCCTTGGAAAAGGTATTTTCCTCTAAAGATGCTTGTTATTAACTAGTTTTCACATTAGTGCTGTCCAATGAACTTTCTTGAATCTTCACTCATTTTGTCGTCAGATGGTCATGCACATCACAGCAAGAAGGATAAAGGTATACATTTAAATATGATGGTATGGTTATTTTTAATAAGGAAAGGACATGTGGCCAGGTTTCCCATACTAGGAATTTGTGCTCTGCATTTGACCCACCCAAACGCACACACACAGCAGTGAGAAGTGAACACACACACACACACACACACACTATTATTATATATTATAAATATATATACACATTATATAGTATTATATTATAAA
>JAUCMT010000147.1:234591-248580 GCA_032357475.1 Enteromius thamalakanensis | reverse complement strand
AACAAATATTTTAATGTAGAATGTATCAATATAAACAACAGATTGTTGTAATGAAAATAGAACTCTCCTAAACACGGGGTGATCTTGTCATGTCACTATATGAACATGAAATTAACGTAACTTAACGTAACGTAATTTAGGGTAACGTTTTTTTAAAGTGAAAGTAATCTAAATGATCATCCTGGAAAAATTAGATCGATTATAGGTTCTGAATGTCGATTACGATAACTTTTCGATTAATTGCCCTAATATGTATCACGACAGACACATGATTGATAATGAAATGCAATAAAAATGTTCAATATTTTTTTATTCTTCGGAGGTTGCGAAGCTAGTTTGGTTGCATTTAACAAAGGAATTTGCTCTCTGGTAACCTAGCAACAAAGGGAGTGATACGCTAACAGCCAATCATGTAACAGTATCCTTTTGGTTGCGCCATATCGTTGTCTCACGCTGGTCTGCTGGATTGCTCTTCATGAGCAGAAATGAGTGCCGCAGCGAGCGAGGAAATTGTAAATAAAAGACGAAACATCAGCTCGCCAGTATGTTTACATTTTAGTTATTTGAGTTCTCTATGGTTGTTGACATTTCTGTCTTAATAACTGGGTGGATTATGATCAGAACAAGGTTTAGTTTAAAATAAAAATGTCCTGGTCCTTATTTTAAAGTAAAAGTTTTGCAAATAACATGGTTTCGAGAGAGACGCTGGACGTGTAATCACACACAGCTGGCAGCCCGTTTACCTAATCATCCCTTGTTTATTCGCGCCCAATCATATCTCTCTCCTTCACTATAAATTCTCCCAGCTTTCATTTCCCCGCTTCTCGCTTTTATGCATCCCTCCCCTTCTCCACCGTTTCCTTTAAAAAAAATCACGCCTTTCCGCAGGGGGCAGACTGAGAACGAGCCGAATGCCAAACTCTTGCCCACGCTAGGGTTCAGGGTTCGCCGTTCTCCCGGCTCGCTCCCCAGACAGCTCGCCAAATTTGCTTTATTAATATTGATGCTGAAGCGGCATTGTGATGCTCCGCCCCACCGCAGCAGCAGCAACCAGCTCGCGAAAAACACTTAATCTATGGCGGCAAATCTATGCCTTTAATAAGCGAGCTGATGCTGGCAAGCGTGCTAAATCATTTCCGTGACAGGAAAACAGATGTACATGGGAAGAAACAGGGCCGCGAGCTCATATCAAACGCTCGCGCCAATTTAAGCACTCGCGCGCAATTACTCCTGCGCTCAATCCTCTCTCACCTGCTCGTGCAAACACCGTTTTGTCAGTCATGGGGCGGGGCTTGGTGTTTTAGTTACAACTAACCCCCCCGCCACCATGGTGACGACGATGCCATCATCCATCGAGATGTTTCACATTAGACATTGCACGATGCCAAATGGTCGACGTCTCCCAAACCTAATATGGACCGGTGTGAAACACTGATATCAGTTGATACAGTTTTCAGCCCTGTGTGATCTTCAGACTAATATGCTGTGTAATGATGGTTTGTTTTGGAGGCCCTGCTCAGTGTTTCAGTGCATAAGCCATCTCTACAGGAAGCTTTCACAGGTCGGATTTCCTTCCCGTACTCTACAAAAGTCCACCCTTCGGTGTCCACAGACAAACACTGTACAGTCCTCAGTGTTTTAGGCTTTATTCTGTTATTTCCCACAAAATTACTTTTATCTTGCACCTGGTTATCTCACAATTTTTTAATTTTTTTTTTATGTGAAAGGACTTTAATAAGCAAATTGGCTAAATATACAGACACAGCATCATCCAGCATCATCCATAAAATCTTTTACATTTTTTTTCGTCATTTTTTAAGATTTACCTTCTTTTTTCCTCTCAATTTTTCTAGACTCTGTTTTAATGGTTGAGTTAAATCAAAACATGTCTAATTAATTGAATTAATGAAACTTACGATATTAAACAGACATTTACTAGTGTAACAAATCAAATGAAACCCTTAGGATTAGTTTTTCTTAAATTCAAAACTTATTTTTTCTATTTTATTAGTTTAATTAAATATATTAAACATCTCTAATACATTTAATAAAAAAAAACTGTGTTGTGTGTTTACTTTTGCATTTCATAAATAAATAAATTCTAGTAAATATTGTCTGGTAAATATTCCTTTAATAATGATTTTATTATTAGTTGTAGTACTATGTTGTGACATAGCAGAAGTTTATCAGAACGAGGTCACAGCAAATGCGTGTCGTAATCAAATCTGAAGACAGTGTAACAAAATATTAGTGTGTGTGTGTGTTTTGGACGGGCAGTGTATCATTACATCAATCAATATACATATCAGTGTTTTCCTCAAGTGTTTTTGTTTTTTTATGGGATGCTGTAAAGACTTTTAGCTTTGTTTGTTTCTGATATGAAGATGAATTACTTTAAAGAACTATAAAACACTCAGGGCCCTACACCAGGCTCCAGGCATGTTTGGATGTTAGCAAACCAGCTAAATATTGAATGTGTTGTGAATACAGATGTTCATGTGGCAGATTTCTTGATTGCTATTGTATATAAGTGATATTATCACTCAGAAATAGCTGCTGCATTTTGGTGAAGTTACACAGACTGTTCACAGGTGCATTAATAAGAGTAATGTTAAATCATTTCAATTGATTCAATCGATTTAGCCTAAAATTAAAATCTCCATTAGTTAAACATTTTAACTCGATTACGATTAATGAACGATTATTTTTATTTAAATTTGTTTGTCCTCACAGTTCACTGAGAAGTCTTGTACAGTAAATATGCTCACATAATACAAGTGCGAGATTTTTGAACGAAGGGTTCCTTACTTGATTTTAAAATAGTTAAAGGAAACACACAGATCACATTGCCTAAAACTAAGTAACTTTGTTCTTATAAAAATAAATTATTTTCAATGTTTTTCTTATTAAAAGTAGAAAAGAAGCAGTATCTCTTCTAATTAAAATAACTCTTGTATATCCTGTAAATAATATTTTAATGTGCAATGCATTAATGTGAACAACAGATTGTTGTAATGAAAATGAATTTTACTCTTATTACTTCGAAACACGAGCATGTTAACTTCTTCAGGTTATGTCTTGTACAAGCCTGGCAGAGCAGGAAAGATGTGATTGTGACGGCACAGTCTCTTCTGTCGAGAGTTTTAACAAGGTGTTAAACCCGCTTCGCTCCGCTGTAGTCAAGAGAGACATATGCTTTGCGATGTACAGAGACTGGAAGCGCCTGGCAGAAGCCCCTCCCACGACGTGTATTCGCGTTTGCTGTGAAGCGAGTAAACTCAGAATGTTCTCGCGTCCAACTACGCATGAATAGTGTGATTTATTCGTGCAAGTCGTGTCTGTTGTTTACGTAGGGTAACGTAACGGAGCGGGTCACGTGACTCCACACACAGGGAAAGTAATTGAAATAATCGTTCTGGATAATTTGTATCTATTATAGGTTCTGAATGTACTTTTTGATTAATTGCCCAACCCTACGGTCAAGTCATTGTCTTTATGGGTTAGTCATTGATTCATTCATTCAACATATTTGCTTAAATGTTATAAAGCAGTTGAGTGTCTGTGTGTGGTTCATTGAATCATTCACTCACATTATTCAGAAACACTAACGTTGTTGAGAACAGTTTATATCTCGATTTATGAGCTTTTTATATTAGTCCAAATATTTACATCAGGGAATATATCTGATGTCTTTTGAGTTGTGCTCATGCCTTTCTAGTTAGGCCATATTCGTCGAATCACCTGGTGCTGGTGGGAAATTGACAGGGTTTGCTTTGCTCTATAGTTGATTTTGATGGTGAGTGTGTGTAGTTGTGTGTGTGAGCAGTGCTGTTGAGTTGAAGCTAAAGCTGTATATGCAGCTGCTGACCCTGTATTAGCAATATTAACATGACACTTTATCAGCTGGATTAGGTGCAGCTTAAACCGTATCTCTGCATCTAAAAGTGGAGCCAGCCAATCAGCCGCTGTTATTCTAGTGAGGTGTTTATCCAGTGTAGATCCATTCAGAAGGTCTTTGGCCGTCGGAGGCACAGGAGCCGTGTCTGCGAATACAGAATCCAGGTAAGGCTTGACTTTCCTCTAGAAATAAGACGGCACACCTGAGGGAATGGTGGATCCGTGGCCTTAATAGTGTACTTTTTTGGCAGCACAGGACTTTTGCTTTGTCAGATGGACGTTGTGTGCGAGTGGGACTAGATGTGCTGAATTAGATGAGATATTACTAGTGGAGTGTGTCCATGCAGCAGAATCACTCAAAGATTCACACAGGTAACTAAAGTTGCTCAGGTTTCGTGTTCTTGTTCATTTGGCCGTGCGAAGCGAGTGAAAGTGTCGGCAGTGGATTTGGGTCAGCAGGAGAGTTCATCAGCAGATTTGGTGTTAACCGGATTTGTGCGGACGCGCTGAATCAACTGTGTCCCTGGATTACAGGAGTGACATTGAGAACGGGACGAGGTCCAGGTCTGTGTCCACTCGCACTTTTCTCCGCTCTCTATGATCACCGAACCAACTCTTGACCCGTAGAATTCAAGCTTTTACCTCTGGATCTGTGTGTTTCGCTGAACTACGGTAATAGTACGGTATGTTTTCGTTTGGGGTTTTAATTGTTTAAATGGGTGGGGCCAGGCATTGCACCTCTATGAAGAAAAAATATTGGGATGAATGTTTATTATGAAAATAAAAGTAAAAATCTAAGCATATTCTGATTTTAGAAATGTTATATGTAGGTATAAAACCTGTAGGATTAACGGAAATATTTAAGTGAAACAACTATCTGAACACATATGCGTGATAGAAATGAGTTTGAACTGATACACAGAGAGGGCCTTTTTAACGTTTGTTTAAACGAGACGCTAGAAAACACTCAGTCAGGGAGAAAAGATCATGAAACTGATTGTACAAATAAAAATCACATTCAGTTTGTCATGATGTTCACACTGACCCTGTATGTGAACGCAGCTTATTCCTGAAACATCATGTATATGTGTGTGTGAACAGTTTTATTCACGCTGATGGGCAGAAAGTGCTTTTATATGTGGGTTTCTGTCAGAGCGCAGACCTGTTCACACCGACACACACATTGAACAAACATTTTGTATGGTTTTCATGCTGTTTGTCAGGGACGGTCTTTAAATCTAATGTTACTGATACTGAGTGTTGCTTTAACATGCAGTGTGCTGGTCTTGCATTGAGATCATTGTACAGTACACCTAAGCATCTGCTTAACTGATGCTAACCTCTACAGACGTATTTATTAAATAGGCAGTGCAGGACCAATAAGTACAGGCTAGAGAACCATTGATACTGGTATGGCAAAAACCAATACCACACAGTGAGTCCACACAAAGAAACACTAACATCAGAACAGAGCCAAATGGGGTTCTTCAAGATTAAGGATGAAGTACATGCAGTGTAATTTAACATGTAAAATAATCAGTATTCACACTTGTTTAGCTGATGTCTTTACTGAAGAGTTTGTTGTTCAGTCGGAAAGAAATGGAAATGGTTACAGGACCGTTAACGCATGCATCATTGGGATTAAAACTAAACCACAATCAAACAAAAATTAGCAGGGCATCCTGTATCACAATATGAGTCGTTTAAATTAATACCACTTTCACTTTAAGACCCAGCATATACTGCTACACGTCTGTTTTTCCTGTTTCCGGCCCCAAAAAATCACAAACAAATATTTATAATAACAACAAGTCGTTCGAATTCAAAAGTCCTGGAGGTGTCTGAAGTGTGGGAGAACCACCGAAGTGCACGGTTACAGAGGTTAATGCCCTAAAATCCCCTGATGTGGCTCGGTTTGAGCTCCGTGTCAGAGTCCTCGCGAATACTCGGCGTAAGCAGATTCGATCAAACTGGGAGCGAATTAAAGCGTGGTATACTCTGTTGTTGTGATGTGATTAGCTGCTGCGCGAAACGTTTGTGCAGCCGTGTGATGTGTTGCGCTGTGCTGCGGTAATGGTGATCTTTAGCACAGGCTCGCTGCACAACACTGTTGCTAAGCAACGGCTTCATGGGTTGGCAAGGACACAGGCGGAGAGAGAGACGTGCTCGCATCCCTTCATTAGTGCTGGAAATGTCTTTTCTCGCTGTGTCCAGTGGTAACGGCGCGCTAACTATAGCGCTGTCTGATGTCAGCTGTGTTTGTGCATGTACACACACACACACACACACACACACACACACACACAGCAGCGGTGTGGGTTGAGCAAGCAGGCAGAAGCGCTGTATAATGGGGCGGTCGTGTCGGGTGTGTTCTGGGCCAACAGATCACACCAAATCTGTGCCCGAAAAATACAGAGATGTGGGTGCTGCTGGTCCAGTGCTGCTCGAAGCGGTTCTACAGAAGGCTTGAAGTGTGCTGTTAATATGTGCTTGATGAAAATCCAACTTTAAATGTGTCCTGTTTAAATGATGCACAGTGTACTATCGTATAATAATGTGCAATATGCATTTGCGTTTTTCAGATCAGTGCGAGCGCCAGTGAGCGGACGGAGTGAAGCCCATCACCTAGCAGAAGAAAATGAGCGAACTCGACCAGTTACGCCAGGAGGCTGAACAGCTGAAAAACCAGATCAGAGTCAGTTGTTGCACACACACCACATCAAACACACACACACACACCATACACGCGTCACATTGTCAGGGCCTTATGATTCCCACAGAATCCAGTCATAAAAACGTTATTTACTGTATAACGGGAGATCAATCAAAAGTAGCACTGGTTACATTTACTTCGCATACTGAAGTGCTTGTGATAGTCACCGTAGTATATATATGAACACATCTTCTTCAGCGTTCAGCTGGTTCTTCTGAAACTAAAAAGAAAAACTATTGTCATATCATAAAAAACAGAAACTTAGAAGTCTTCACAGCAACCCTTCAAGTTAAAAGTTGGTTTGTAGAAACTGTGACCATTTATTTTTTTTAACGGGATGTTTACCAGATTTTTTTATTTTTTTATACACAATGTTATTTTTGGTATTTCTGGATTTTTTTTTAAAATAAAATAATACTAAATAAATATTTTAAATATCAAATCAAATAAGTTGGAATTTCTTTAGTTTTATTACCATCAAATAAACTATTTAAATGTAATCCATAAATAAATAAAACTAAAATAAATAGCGCTGGGTATCTTTCCAAAAATGTAAATACCGGTTCCTGAATGATACCAATTTTATGAAATCAAGTTACATTATCTCAAAAAACATTTGTTTTCAGCTTGTTGACATTTATACAGACTCAGAACCTCATCTCCTGAGCCAGCATCTATCCAACACAACCAATCCGTGCAAATTAGTTTTAATAAAGTTGAGATTTTCAGTTGATTTATTCTTACAATAGCCTTATTTTCCCCTTTAGAAAATTTTGTCTACGTAACTTTTTTTTTAAAGGGCATAATACCTTTTTATTTTATTGTTTTTTATGTTACGGGTTAAAACACTGAAGAATACTGTTTTAGTCATTGTTGTAGTAATAGTAATATATTTCTCCTGCCATGTCTAAACGTAACTTTTATTTTGACGTTTGCCATGAATACCTTTCCAGCTCTGTGTGTACATGATATGACGATAGATTTACTCAAATCAGACGGTCAAATGCTCTCGAAGTAACCCTCAGAGCAGTTTGGGAGATGTTCTTCATGTAGCCTACTGTATTTATGTCCTCATTTAGGGACTGGCAGTGGTGTGAAGGATATAAATAACAAAGCTATTCGACACACTTCTGGTCAAACACACTGGCATAGCTCTTATTGATAAATTATTACAGCATTTCAATTAATAAAACATCATTTTGATGAATAAAAATGTATTATTCCATTAAAACAAAAAACAAATGCTACTATGCTAGGTGAATGTTAGGTAACTATCACTAGAAACCATTGCAGGTGTTTGTGAGAGATTGGTTCCAGGTTTGTGTCTCTATGGAAAGGGTTGCGCTGTTATATCTGATTGACCTGGCACAGCCCTGCACCTTCACAGATGTGTTTTTACTCCAGTATGACATGCAGTGTCATAACCAGCTCCTTCTGCACTAGTTTTTATCTTAACTGTGTCAGAGGATGAGGCGTTTAGCTTGTCACTCTGAACTATTTTCAGTCATGTGGTGCCTGGTTATGACACTTCCTTTGCATTTCTGTCTTATGAGTCCAATTCTGAATGCATTTGTGGTCTTATCTGTGTTTTTCTTCTCAAGGATGCACGGAAAGCATGTGCAGATGCCACCCTCTCTCAGGTAGGTCTCTTCTCAAATCACGCTGTTGTATTGGGAGGGAGTTTCAGTTGGGCGTCTTTTGAGCTAGATTTTGTTCTCATGTGTTTCCGGCAGATCACAGCCAATATTGAGCCTGTGGGGCGGATTCAGATGCGCACTAGACGGACGCTGAGGGGACACTTGGCGAAGATCTACGCCATGCACTGGGGCACTGACTCAAGGTGATCAGAAGAAAGCATTTGTTCGTGACAGTTAAACACGTTTTCCTCCTAAAGTCACCTTCATAGGAACAGAAAATATGCTAAACCAGAAGCACACACACACACACACACATCACTGGAAAAACTGGGCTGCTCCTCTGAATATGTTAATAATGAGAACAGAAAAAAGTCGACACACCTAGGTTACAAAAATACAGAAATCACATTCGATTTGTTTTGGTGTGCCGACGACTTCTGTTTTCAATAGGAAATATGCTATCATGATTTATACATGCTTTAAGAACTATTTCCTCAAGACTTCTGTCATGCTCTGGCTGGGAAATGCCCAGCTTTTAACCGTGATTGGTTGATTATGTACAATGCCTGCTACTACTACTAACCTCCTTCTTAGTCATTATATATAGGAAGTATGAAAACAATAAGAAAGCACTCTAAACCCTGGACATGCTGGGTAATTTAGAAGCCCTGACCAGGACATGTCCAGAATAACAAGAAATATTGGACGTAAATGTGCTTAATTGTCTTAAAAACAATTTTATCACACTTTGTTTTTGAAAAGTGAAAGCTTCTATAACTATTGTTTGCAAATATAACTGTAAAATGAACGTTAAGATTGGCCGAGAGCCTGTCAGTGTGCTGGTCTTACGGGAGCGCATCAGTTCAAGAGTAAATCGAATCACTAGTATAGAATCGTTAATAGGTTCGTTGTGCTGTTTTGACTTGACTCACGCCAAATTATATCGTTCTACTGAAAACACATAGTGTAATGTATTAGTACATGTTCACTGTAAATATTTCATGGTGGTCTGATTGAACCTGTTTGGCTCAAAAAGGAAACTCTTCTGCGTTTCGGTGTTTCTGTGATTCTGTCTCCACAGATGAGCGGCTGCTGCTATTTCTGTCTCACTTAACTTTGTGTGAAGCTGTAACTACCAAGAGCGTTTATAATTACACACATGTTCAGCTAGGTTGAGACAGGAGCGCTGTGCGTTCAGTGTACACGCTTGTCCTTGAGTGAGACGCTCGGAGTGCAGGCCACTGACAGGGGCTCATTTCCTGCCTTCTCTGTTTTCCCTTAAATGTGTCCAATAATCATGTAATATGTTAGGAGGTAGCATAGCAGACAACATACTAGGATGACATCAATCGTTTAATATTTTAGTATAAAATCAAAACTGTAGTGAAGACAACTTAACTTCTCAACATTCCAGATCATTGTCTGGAAAAAGCTACATTTGTAATGTTCTTGGGTATTAAACGTACAAACAACCTTTATTTATGAAATGTTAGTGCAGTAAAATGTATGACATGCTTTGGAATATAGTGAAGTAACATTTTCCAAAGAAAACGACTGATAAACCACAGATACTTTTTACATTTCTTTGAGTGAAGTAAAACTACTTCCTCCTGTCTGCCTCTGTGTAAAAGTAATATGAAATATTTCTGCATATGTGCATCATAACTAACAACAACCATTACACATCTCCCGTACCGTATTGTTTTAGAACGCTTATTATCCAATTGTAGCGTTTATCGATTTCATGTGAAAACCGTTTTGTACTTTAATCTCAAAATATAGTTTCACCTTCATATAGCTTGTTTTATGTTTACTTTATAGCCGTCAGACTACATTCATAACACAGAGATGTTTCTTGATTTCTCCGCTCTCTGTTTGCAGGCTTCTTGTTAGTGCTTCCCAGGATGGAAAACTAATTATCTGGGACAGCTATACTACAAACAAGGTAAACGTGAAAGCCAAATACATGTGAACTGATTATCAGATATACTGACTTATTTGTCTGGGTTCTCTCAATTCATTTAATGAGGTGGTCCTATGATGCTTTGTAAATTGTATGAATGGAGAAGTGTTGTCACATAACCCATATTTTAGCTGTAAATATATATATATTAATTTTTCTATTCGATTTATTTGAATTTGAAGCTATGATACAAGTACAAACCTATTTGTAAATACACCGTCATCTTTACATGCTTCAGGTTAATAGAGATTCTGCATTAATAACTCATGTGATGTTTTGATGTGTAGGTGCACGCTATTCCGCTGCGCTCCTCGTGGGTGATGACTTGCGCCTATGCGCCGTCTGGAAACTATGTGGCGTGTGGAGGCTTGGATAACATTTGCTCCATCTACAACCTGAAGACCCGTGAGGGGAACGTGCGCGTCAGCCGTGAGCTGGCTGGACACACGGGTAAGGGTTTTCACACAACCGTCTGTCTTCTCCTGGGAATTTGGCTCTTCTTCCTGCTGTTTAACGGCTGTCTCCACACAGGCTATCTGTCCTGCTGCCGCTTCCTGGATGATAACCAGATTGTCACTAGCTCAGGCGACACCACCTGGTGAGTTTGGGTACTGCCTCAGTTCCCATGACATAAACTTAGCCTATAGGTTGAAACTCTTGTGTGAAATTCTGCTTGGTTTTTTAATGTTTTTAATGTTAATGTTGTAGCATTTGGTTATTTCATTGAGCACTGGATCAGGTCTGTTAACAGCCCAAATAACAATACATAGAAATAAAATGGATCATTTCTATACAGGTTATGTTTGTAACAGTATTCATTTCTTTAAAAGGAAAAAAATCACTGACCCTTAACTTTTGAAAAGCAGACTGTATATTGTAACTTATTTATCATCGACTCAAAGTATCACAGGTCCCAAAAAATACTGAGCTGCATGACTCTTTCCAACACTGATAATAAATCATCATATTAGAATGATTTCTGAAGGATCATGTGACGCTGAAGACTGGATTAATCACAGGAACAAATTGTATTAAAGTATATTAAAATGGAAAATTATTTATATAAAGTTTTTTATGTATATTTAATCAAATAGATACTGCCTTGAGAAATTTTACTCTAAGTAACTTATATTATTTCTAGCAGTACCTGAGAATGCGATGTTTTAGTGTGATAATCAAATGCGTGCGTGAAGAGCAGCACTGTGTTCATTTACACACTCTCAGCTTTATAATACCATGTTCTTAAAGGGCCTGCTTTACATTACATGCATCCTTTTCATCTAAATTCACACAATTGAGCACAGTTTTGTTCACAGTGAACAGTGTAACTGAGTGTTGCTTTCTTGTCTTCCAGTGCTCTGTGGGATATCGAGACGGGTCAGCAGACGACCACATTCGCAGGTCACACCGGTGATGTAATGTCACTGTCTCTGGCCCCGGATACGCGTCTGTTCGTGTCGGGCGCCTGTGACGCCTCTGCTAAGCTCTGGGATGTCAGAGAAGGCATGTGCAGGCAAACTTTCACCGGCCACGAGTCCGACATCAACGCCATCTGTGTAAGCATACACTCGGGCTGCACGATAAATCAATATTAAATGGCAAACAGAATTAGGCAGAAATCTGATTGTCTTGTGCATCTTGTCAGTGAAGCGCAGTTCTGTGATCAGCAGTAAAGCCTGAGAAACTGCCCACGGAAGAAATCCAGACACTCCCTATAGAACTAGCTGAATAAACAGAAGATTTAGTTCAAATTATAATATTTTTTTAAATTCTCATTATAAAGTATATAATAATGCATAGCCTTATAGACGTAGTCTTAATCACTGCTTAGAATGCTATAAAATATACTGCATGCCTTATTCTGTGTAAGAAGTAGTGTTGTCAAGTAGGGCTGGGTGATTTATTCGTTGATTTATTCATGTGCATTGTAGTAGTAAATGATCACAGAACCAGCTTCATGCACATGATAATCTGATTCAGACATGACAGGTGTGGATTGCATGTATAAGTTGGTAACCTGTTTGTCTTATCCCAGTTCTTCCCCAATGGAAATGCGTTCGCCACGGGCTCGGATGACGCCACCTGCAGGCTGTTTGACCTGCGTGCCGATCAGGAGCTGATGGTTTATTCTCACGACAACATCATCTGTGGGATCACCTCCGTGGCCTTTTCCAAAAGCGGACGCCTGCTGCTCGCTGGCTACGACGATTTCAACTGCAATGTGTGGGATGCTCTTAAAGCCGACCGCGCAGGTCAGTGAGATCAGCTAAAGTCATGTTGATGCATGGCTGATTTATTTCACAAACTGCACTTTCCTAACCAAGCCAGCGCTTTGGTGTGATCAAACCCCTAAACAAACCAATCTACATATCTACTGTCCTTTAACATCCTTCATTTGCATTTATTTAAAGGTACAATTAGCTGTCTTTTTGATGTTGCAAACTGGAAGTCTATCTTATAATTTTAGTGGATTATTGTTGTAAGCATTGTTTTTAGCACAAATATTTTCAGATTCTGAAAGGTTCCATTTGAAGTGACGTGTTCATGTTGTGTGCTTGCAGGAGTTTTGGCGGGTCACGATAACCGTGTCAGCTGCTTGGGTGTCACTGATGATGGGATGGCTGTGGCTACAGGCTCCTGGGATAGTTTCCTTAAGATCTGGAATTAAAGCCGTAAGGTAAACTGCTAATTTTTTCCTTCTCATTTAGCAGGTGACAGCAGTGTGTTGATTTGTCGCACTTATTCTGACATTAGCTGATATTCACACCTTAGCTGTGTCCCAAATTAAGCATAAATACATATTGCATTAGTGTACACGACGCAATTAAAGCTGTGACAGTTGAGTGCACGAAGTGTCCAACATTCCACACTGTGTTTTCGAAGTAACGTTTTCCCTGTCAAACACAGAATTTTACATGTTTCCGTGTTTTTACCGTTATATGCTAGGGGGCGCTATTATGCAGCATCTGAGTGAGTCTAGAAAGTGTTAATGAAAAACACAGACCTGGAAGACGCAGAAACGAGTGCGGTCAACATATAAACGAAAAGTGAAACGTTGATCCAGAAAGAAGTGTGCGCAAACTTAGGGACTGCTGATTGATATTACTGACTCCAGTAAATCAGAAAAACAATTTTCAGTTTTTTGCTCAAAATGTTGCTGTTTTATGAAAGCTACCTACATTCATGTGTTTATTTTACAAACATCGCTTGAAGCAAGAATAAAACAGATTTTTTATTTTATTTAATTTTTTTCAATGTAGAGGGTCTGTTCTTTATGTTGATGTATTGCAAGTTCAGATATTCATACAACAAAATATTCAGAGGGCCATGACATTTTATTGAAATTCAGCAGAAACACTGGCGTTGTCTGGCAACCTTTTTTTAAATTGTAGGCGGGGAAAGAGTTAAGTACATAATCTAGTTAATTCTTTTTGGCATGTTCGGTGTGAGCACTTTATTACACATTTATACTACAAAACAAAGAAAAATATGCAATTTGGGACAAATAGGTTTGCGGGATATAAAGTCGGGATTTCGGGATATAAAGTCGGAATTTCGGGATATAAAGTCGGGATTGCGGGATATAATGTCGGGATTTCGGGATATAAAGTCGGGATTGCGGGATATAAAGTCGGGATTTCGGGATATAAAGTCGGGATTGCGGGATATAAAGTCGGGATTGCGGGATATAATGTCGGGATTGCGGGATATAATGTCGGGATTGCGGGATATAATGTCGGAATTTCGGGATATAAAGTCGGGATTTCGGGATATAATGT
>JAUCMT010000147.1:213146-224165 GCA_032357475.1 Enteromius thamalakanensis | reverse complement strand
ATCACAAGCAGCTTTTTAAACATGAACATATATAGAAGGAGCTCAGAGTCATTCACACAAACACTAAACACCATCATTACACTGAAATATACAATAAACACTTAACAACATTACATGCAACACACAACCCCAATAAACATCACTGATAAGAAAAAACTAAAAAACAGTTATTTTAAAATAAAAACATAAAATACAAACAAAATTTGAAATGCAACGCAGGGAATTCTGGGAATGTCGATTTACCCCTAACCATTGCAGTTTTAAGACAGCCCCCCTGTGGGACTCCATAATGGGATTTATGTTTCCCAGACACTTCATCCCAAATAATCACCTATTATTTTTATAAGAGCAGATTCTGTACTATGGTACTTTAGAAGGTTAGCAGGGTTCAACATTACTCCCCCAGTAAGGGCCTATATAATCAGACAAATATCAGAGCATGATGTATACATAAGTATACATGTATGATGTATATATAAGAAATGTATACCTTTAAGATATTATGCTGTATCCTTATAAGGCAAGTGGTGGATGGAGGGATGATTCAGATGCAACAACCCTCACAGTGCATTATGGATATTTTCCAACCGCTGAGTATACATCGGTTGTACATTTATTGCAGTGCATTATGGGATTTAAAAAGTCCACTATGGTTTCAGACAGCACTACAAATGGCTTTCATACATTTCATACACAGGCAAGGTTTTATTGTCAGGAGATGGATAGTGTAGGAATGAATGAGAAGTGCTGAAAACTGTTGTTTCATCACAAACATGTTGAAGATTAGCAGAAAGACAGCCAATGAATGATTAGAGGAAAGGTTTGGAACAACTTCGGGTTAATAAATAAAGACATTTAAGGTAAAGTATCTCTTTATTTTCCTCCTTCATTTCTTTTAGTTTACAGCTTAATCCAGACTAACAGAGGACAACTTTAAGGACTTTAGTTTGCCATTCTGAAAAAAACTAGGACCTCTAAACCTAGAAAGACATCAGACCAGTTTAAGTTTACCTATTCCACACTTACTTTTAGTTTTAGGAACTTAACATTTACCATTTCACAGTTAAAATCACAGTCATTTTTTACAATGAAGGCTAAGACAATACTTTAAGTTTTAGTTAAAAAGCATTATGTCATTACTCGTCTTATAACATTTTAATTTTAATAAATTTGGACCTACAAGATGTCCAGTAAGTAAGATATTCACATTGCTGTATTCATGCCTAACTTTATGGATTCATTCACAAACCCTTGATCTTTTGACACATATAGAGGTCATTGTACTGTAAAAACATACTAATAAATTTAGTTTTTTATGTAAAAACCTTGATAACATTGTAAGTGGACCTCAAGGAACAGTAAACAATAATAATAATAATAATAATAAAAAACCCTCATGTACTGTTCAAAATCAGGTGAGGTCACTTCCTGTACGGACAGGGTCAAACTCACTCTAATCGGATTCAATGTAATTTCACAAAAATTACCATTTTTAATAGAGTGAAAAAAAAATTACACTCAAGTTCAATCAATAAACTTTTAATATTAGTACTTTTCACACATTTCAAAGAATGAATATATTAATTTATTTAACCACTATTTTGGGCTACCACCCTTCAAAAATATAAAATGTTTGTGATTGCACATTGTTTAAGTATAGTATCTTTGTCTAAACCTAAAGTAATCTAGACAAACTATATATCATTGAAAGGTTTACTTCATAGATATAAAATGTTAAAAAAAATATGGTTCATAACACTCCAACAATAAATGGAAATCAAGAGTGTCTGTATATCACCCAGTGGTAAAGTTTGGTGCTGAATCCACAAAATCTTTTGAGATATCAACCTAAAATTTGACTCACAACTATATACATACGTTAACTGATATTTCCAACAACCCACAACTGCTCTTGTTTTTACTAGCCAGCAGATGGTGCTGTTGTCGATCCTCCGACATCGTGAATCCTTTTCATACTCAAACAGGGAAACGTCCCAGAGCTTTATTTCGCTATTCCGCGTAGATCCGACGCAGTGACGACTAATTTCCCGCCGTTTGTAGAGGAAAGGCCGTTACGGTTATAAGTATATATGATTATAGACGAACGGCGTATGACATTTCGTCTGATTGTGTTTTTTTTTTGTACTGTTTTTTTCACTTTACCCGAATAAGCCACGCCGTTTGAGCTATTGTAGCACAACCCTGCGCGGTTTAATAATAATATAAATAATAATAAAACATATTTTTATTGTTATTATTATTATTATTATTATTATTATAATAAAGAACTAGGAATAACTCAATGGAGAGCTCCACGTCACACGCAGGGAGCCGCTTCACGCGCGCTTCCGGTAACCGCTGTCAAACCGCAGTGAATCAGGGGATACGAGTTTTCGCCCCATTAGTGACATCAGAAAAGGTGTTGAATTAAACTACATCTCCCAGAAAAGTCCCGTCCTCATTCCAAGGAAAGCCCCGTTCTGTCAGCTCCTTCAGTGATTACAGCCTCTCCTCCGCTCCATGTTCTTGAGGGGAGAGGAGCGGAGGCGACGCGGTCATGGACCTGCATTAGGCGGAATAAAGCACGAGCTCCTCGACCCCTGCACAGAAACATACACCGGCGGGAGTCTATCAGCGACGGCGGAGGAGAGCGGGATCATGCGGTGCGCGGACAGCACGATCTAAACGCGACTGCCGATAGAGATGAGCGCAGAGCAGCAGCGCGACTGTACGCGGGCGGAGATGCAGCGGCTGTCTCGGGAGCTGGCGGAGACCACGCGGGAGAAGATCCAGGCGGCGGAGTACGGGCTCGCGGTGCTGGAGGAGAAGCAGCAGCTAAAGCAGCAGTACGACGAGCTGGAGGCGGAGTATGAGAGCGTCCGCCAGGAGCTGGAGCAGCTGCGAGAGGTAACTGCGACACCGCGATCATCTTCGTGTAGCGGGCGTCAGAATGCTGTCATTATGCCATCGTGCAGTTGATAACGATGAAATGACGCCATTGTATGATGGAATGACCTCACGGAGTTTCAGAATAGGGTGACATTCTGGGATTGTGTGAGTCCGATGATTTTTTTCATAAATGTCTCTCTTTCCAATGATGCCCCACAATTCTGTGCGTGCGGCGGTTGTTGTGAATGAAATAAAATGTTTTCTGATGAAGCCGATGCAAGAATTCTATCTATCTATCTATCTATCTATCTATCTATCTATCTATCTATCTATATAGGTGATTTTGCAATTGCTGGTACATTTGGTGTCCTCACAAAAAACATTTTTTTTTTTTTTTTTTTTTTTTCTCAATTGGTTAATTTTTTTGGTGTATTTATGTATTAATTATTTTTCTTGATGAATTGCAAGATGTTGCAGTCCATAAGAATATAATAATTTATTTTAAAAGTGTCTTTAATTGCTAGAATCATTATTTCTTCTTGTAAGTGTCAGTGTATTTTTTGATTTTTTTTTTTTGTAATCATGTATTAATGTTCAATCAAAATATTTTATAGTACTTTTATTTTGGCAACAGTTTATTCATTTCATTTATTAAAGCCTTAAGTAGTTAGTTACTTAATTCTAATTAAATTATTTTAATTGATTTTTTTTCTTAGAAAAAAGTGTGTCGCCAAATCTTGTCAACTCTGTTACCACGCCATATTTTTCCTTTAAATCTGTGGAATTATCTTTCAGAATTGGGGAAGTTACAGGAAATGATGTCACTTTCATTCACTGATAAGATCTGTGCTCTCTCTGAGAAAATATTTGAATCTAAAAACTTCTCTCACTAAGATTTGTTCTATAAACGTCAACTCTGTTACCACAACATCAAAAGAAAAACAGAGTTTATTACTGTTCTCACATCATGTTTCAAAAAGTGTCATGTTTTCTTAGGATTTATGTTTATTTATTTATTTTTTTAAAATGTCAACTCTGTTACACTGTTTTCTCCATTGTAAGTCTATCTAGGGAACAGAGTTGATTGTGACAGACAGGGACACCAAATATTCCCGCAATTATAGATACCAACACCTTATTTATTTGCTAATTTGTCCAAATATCTAGCCTAACAAACTATAGGAAGACTGTTTATTCAGCTTTTAGGTGATTTTCAGATGACTGATGACCCTTCTGGCTGGTTTTTTGGTCCAGGGTCAAATATATTATCTGGTTATGACTGATTTCTTAGATGTGGGTCCTTGGGAAGTCTGTAACTGTAGAAATGCTGCCCTGAGAGTACATGTAGATTAGATTTGAAGAGGCTTTTTATAATGTGTGTTTATCAGCAATAGGTCCTCACAGAGTTTGTGACCTCTTACAGGCGTGGGTTTAATTCTAGCAGCTCGTGAGTAATGGTGAAGCGTGACAGGCCTGCTTTTGAATTTTTGCGGGAGTCTCTGTCCCCGCCTAAACGGCCCGAGCGAGTTACAACCCAGAGAGGAATGAGGAGAATGCAGATGGTTTCCTCTGGCCGCGCTGCAGATAAACACGCCTCTGTCTGCTCAGAACGAGAGATGGAGATCTTTGTGTGAATGAGGAAGTGCTAGGGGTCAGTCAGCAACAGAAACATGTTGTTGTGGCGACAGGTCTGATATTGTTTAACTGAAACAAGCCCTGGCAATTATCAGAACCAGCTGATTCTAGTCTCAACCTTCCTGTTTGTTTTTGTTTGTAGAGCTTGAGCAGCGTTCCGTCACATTAAGGTCCATTTCTGGAGATTGTCTCTCTTCACCAGCTCCTTCTGTTTCTTGATAAGTCAGCTTGACCTTCATTACTTCGAGTATTGTAGTTTAACAGAACAAGCTGGTTGTGTGCAGAAGCTCTGTGAAGCTTTATAGGGATGTTTGAAGAGACGAGTGAGAAAACTCACTATTGCTATTGAACGTTTTGTTTTTAAAACATCAATTATGCACGTGTGACTGCAGCATTATTATTATTATTCAATGCATCTAAATTACACTTTGATGCTGATTCGGTCATATATTGCGCAAACAAATTCTGATGCTGGTTTAATTTCAGTCTGAGTTTATTGATAAGAGTTTGAGACTAAAGTTGGTGCATTTAAAAAATTTGGACACATGGAGACATGGAGGTTTGGGTGCCTATGCAGTAAACAGCCAGAATAACTCCTGTTAATGTTCAGCAGCTGACGAGCAGGGTAACACACTCGTGTTTTTGTGAATGCAGGTTAGTGGGTCGATTAGCGGGGCTTTAGATGCTGGCAGCTATATAGCAGAACAACAGGACCCCGGTATGCTAAGAGCCTTCTCTTTCATACAGCGTGTCTTTGTTTCTTGAGGGTGCAATCGAAAACAAATCTCCTGAATTAGTCATTGTGTCGAGTAACTCAGGATTGGTCTGTTACTAGCAGGTGTCCCACAAAGCAAACAGGTTTCCATCAACGTGGGAGGTTTATAGAGCGTTTGCTTTGGAGGTAACAGCTGTTAAAGCACGAGTTGATATTCTGGGTAACACTGTGCATCCCCTGCCAGCCTTTTGCCCTTCATCACCTAAACGGCTCGCTCTTAGTCACTAAAGACCTGAAACACTTCCAGTGAATTTGGAGGATGAATGGTGTGGAAGCCTGTTTCTGCCACTGAGTCCAAAAAAGTTTTTTTGTGACACTTTAATCTCACACAGATTTATTTTCTTGCAATTGTGAGGTATAAAAGTTGGAATTGCGAGAACATGTCAGTCTTTTTTTCCATTCAATATTGTGCTTTATGTCCTGCAGTCGTGAGTTTGTATCATGCAGTTGTGAGATGAAACTCGCAGTAACTAATTTATTTAGTGGCAGAAATGGGCTTCCATAGAACGGTGTGATGCCATTTGGACCAAAATCTGGTTAAAGGGAAGGTGTTAGTTTGTTCCTGTGCTTAGATACAGCTAGCCGGCGCTGAATTTAGCACTGCCGTTTGTCCAAGATCCTAAATCCTATCAGTAGTACACAAGTATGTGTTGCTATTAAGAATAAATTGATTAAAAGAATATTTTTGCTTGAAATTAAGGTTGTTTATTTTGTATTTGTTTGAACATTTAAATCACCTTTTTTTACAGAAGTATTTGATCTCATTCAATTAATTTTATTTAAATTTATTATATTATGAAGTTATCAAACAGATTGTTCTGAGGCTCTGAAAATGACGACCTACACATGAAGCTATTGTGAAATGGTTAATGCGTTGGGTAGACGTTAGTTGAATCCTATGATGCTGTTACCTTGCTAGGGAGCCATAATCACACCACGTTCAGTCTAACAGAGATCTGCACAAACACCTCCCAGAGCATCAATGATAGCACAATCTCTACTAGTTGGCACATGTCTACCATCATCACATGGCAAATGCCGTTAAACCACCCGGCCCTAACCTGAGGTAAATGTGGGTTGGGCGTAATGGCAAAAACATCACATCACAGTATTTTATTTGATTCTTTCTCATGTTGGTTTTTAAAATTAAAAGTAGTGAGCGGTACAAATTAATTCCCCAAAATGTAGCCCTACAAGGCAACAAAACAAAAGTAAATAATGACAGATCAATTAGGGCAAAGCAAGGGTGGATAATGTAGGAGTTCTTACATCACTTGATTTTATTTATTATTCTATCTTCGTTATTAAAAAAGGGGCAAGATGCAGAATACCAAATACAATAAACTGCTTTTTTTCTGGTAGAGTAGGTCTATGTAACAAATAAAGTATACTTTGATTCTTCTTAAAGCTGCAGAAGTTATTCAGTCAGAAGCTATGATTTTCAAATGTAGCTGTATGCGTCTTATACACCTGCTGCTGTCACTTTAAGACAACTGAATGTTGTCAGGGGGTCTGAAAAGTCGCTAAATCTAGCGACAAAGTCACTGCTTCTTCAAGTTCCATTGTTGTTAGTCATTCACATTTAAATATTAACATGTCACAGACCAGGAGTTTTTAATAAAGTGAAGATGGAAGGTAGGTGATCTGAGAAAAGTTGGCCTGACGGTCAGATCAACAAAACTGAACAGAAGGTGAAAAAGTAAAAATGCTGAACTGTACTGTACTCCCCCGCGGTGAATGTATTTCATTGAAAGTAGCTTCACCGGGTGCCTGAGCTCACAGGAAACACAGGAAAATCTCTCACCATTAGGAAACACTTCCTCCTCCTCCGGCCAGGATCACGGGAACAATAACCGAGCTGTGCTGCTGTGTGCCTTCTGATGGAAATACAAGCTCAGAACAAAACAAAGTTCAGGTCTGGGCACAGAAGACAACACAAAATAAGAGCTAAGAAAACCAGGATAACAGAAAAAGCGTTGACCTAGTTTAATCCGCGCATCTTGGTTTGGTCTGTTGCATGTTTGCTAAGCCAGGATAAGAACGTGCAGCTATGTCAAGCTGGTGTAGAAAGCTGGGATAAGTTGTTTCTAATGTTAGAAGAAAAAAGAGACTGCATGGGATTTTTCTGTGGAGCTTGCAGATTGTACGGCTTGAGCGCTGACCTGCAAACACTTCAGCAGTAGGCTAAACTGTATTTCTGTAGACTGAACCAGTCATGCCATTAATTATTTGCATATTATTTGAAATAATATGCAAGTGATGCCAGTGGCGCCTCCGTGTCCTGCAGAGAGCGCTGCAGCTTCTGTTGTATATTAGTCTTACAGCGCACATTTATGCACGTTATACATTTAAACTAACGTTATGATATGCTTAAACTCTTTCATATTTATATATTTTATGTTAAGCAGGTCATGGTGATTGGAGAGGGCTAAATTACTCAAACATTAGTGTTTTAATGCAGGATAATTAAAATTCTGTTGTGTTGCGCAGGCGTTTGGACAGGCCCACTCCAACCACAGGAAGGTGGCGGCTGACGGCGAGAGTCGCGAGGAGTCACTCATCCAGGAGTCGGCGTCTAAGGAGGCGTATTACGAGCAGCGCATGCAAGAGCTGCAGTCTGAGCTGCGACAAGCTCGTAACATCCAGACCAACGTCCAGTCAGAGAACGAGCGGCTCGCCACCATCACTCAGGAACTCAGAGAGGTCAGTCTCACATGTATTGATCCAAACACTCTCGAAGGGTTACGAGATCAAACAACTACTCCACAACAAAAACATTTGCCAATAATTATTGCATCAGCTAATCATTTCAGCCCTAGTTAGACGCTTTAGAATAGTACCAATTTATTTTGTGTTAGTATATCGTGGAATAAATAACAGAATTTATGTTATTGTGTTATTATCGAGGATATCACTCACTTTGCAGAAAAAACACACATTGAGAGTCTAAAAGCCATCACTGTGGGGAGGATTTGTGAAAAGCAAGAGATTGTGTGTTTAATGGCACAGTCCTCTGGACAGGATTAATGAGCCAAAGGTGAAATGAAATGTGTTTTGAGCAGATGGGGCGAAGATGGAGAGATAGAGAGGGAGGCTACAGATGGAGGGATAAACAGAAGCAAGCGGGTCAAAGGATAAACGTCTGGTTGATTAGAGCGAGGCATGCTAGCATTCACAATCCTGATTCAGTCAGTACTTTAATTCAGCAAAGATGCGTACAATTGATCAAAAGTGAGCATAAAGGCATTTTATGTGTTAAATAAATAATATTCATCAAGAAATCCTGAAGACATGAGTATCGCAGCTTCCACAAACATATTGGGCAGCGCAACTGTAATAATCAGAGATGTTTGATTTCTAAAGAAGACTGGAGAAATGGTGTTAAGAATCACAGGATTAGATCACATTCACACTGAAAACAGCTCGTTTAAATTCACACACTCGCTTGTGTCTTACAGAACAGTCAGATGGTGGAGCTGCAGAGGTCTCGTCTGCGCGACGACATCAAAGAGTTCAAGTTCAGAGAGGCTCGTCTGCTGCAGGACTACAGCGAACTCGAGGAGGAGAACATCACCCTCCAGAAACACGTTTCTGTCTTAAAGCAGAGCCAGGTAACATTCAGCCGCCGTCCCTTATAACATCACCTCCATCTCTGCGAGAGACGTTCCCAGCGGGGCACTAGTCACAGTTCGCTTGTGTGTGGGATCTTCTAGGTTGAGTTCGAGGGTCTGAAACATGAAATTCGTCGTCTGGAGGAGGATACCCAGTTTCTGAACAGTCAGTTGGAAGATGCCATCCGTCTGAAGGAGATCGCTGAGAGGCAGCTTGGGGAGGCACTGGAAACCATCAAGACTGAGAGGGAGCAGAAGGCAAGAGATGATCTTCTTTCTCTGTTGTTGTTATTATTTACAGCTAGGTATCACGTGACCTCCCCGTTTTGGTAAAACTTAATTGTGCTGCATCACTAATCAAGTCACCTTTATTTATATAGCGCTTCATACAATACAGAAGCCTTATGATAACATATGAGGGATGCAAACTTCAGGTTTTCAGGAGCTGGAATCATAAAAATCTTTGGGAATTCCCTTAGTATCTACATTTTTAGGCATATTTCTAATCATTCTAATGTGTTTTTGGTTAACACAAGGAAAATGTTTAAGGACTTGACATGAGGGTGGTTGAATCCACCAAGAACTTCTCTGTAGTTGCTTAGTAACCCGCTGAAACCCACTCAGAAGTCCCGAGAAACCAAATCTCCACCACCCACAGCACCCAAGTTTTTACAGTTTCTTCAGAAAGTGTTTGTTTCAGATGCTGTGGGCGTCTGCCAGTCCACCCTGAGCTCTGATTCACTGTTATTTGTTGTCTATAACTACAGGCCGCCTTAAGAAAGGAGTTGTCGCAGTACATGACTATCGGAGACTCCATGTACCACAGTCCTTTGAGCATCTCCCTCGATGGGCTGAAGTTCAGCGACGACACCTCCATCGAGCCCAACAACGACGAACCCCTCCACGTCTACGAGAATGGCTTAGACAAGATCGACAACAACGACAACCGCGTTTCCACGCCCAAAAAAGGAGAGCTGTTCCACCCTTCCTCCAGCCTCGTGGACAATTTACTGAATGAGCTCAACATCTCCGAGATCCAGAAGCTCAAACAACAGCTGCTGCAGGTAAGATGTGTTCAGTCAGGAACAGATCTCAGTTCTAACTGAAAGTGACACTGACTCTGGTTTTTCATGTGAAATATTGTAAAGGAGTCTCAATTTTTCAGGTTTTTTGTATTTGTGATCCTTTCCCATGAGAAAACACAGAAAATCAAACCTAATCCAGGTTTTTTTTTATGATGGACGAAAGTTTCCTAGACACTGTGTATACGTGATTGAAACATGAGGCCAAGTTGGTAACCTGTCGAGTCTGTAGCTCTGTGTTTGATTGGCTGACAGCTGGACTGTTTAAATCCTATTAGTGGACGTTGCATTGAGCGCCCGCCTCATCTGACACAGTGAGTTCAGCCATCTGTCAGGAGGTCAAATTAGAAACTCTGACCTCTAACGGGTTGTCTTTATGCATACTGTTTTGTCCAGTGGTGGTGATGTTTGCAAAAACCATAGGAGCAATCTGAGAGAGCTGAAGCTATTATGGTAATCAGACCCTCATGACCTTTGAACACTGCTATTGATCAATCAAGAAATCCATTCCAGACACAATGAAAGGGCAGCTGAGACGACGTGATTTTCCAGCATCTCCAAATGTCTGTGACTGCTTCTATTTTTGTGTACATTTTTAATTTCAAGAGATTTTTTTTAGTAACATGATACTAGGGGTGGGAATCTTTTACCATCTCACGATTCAATTCGATTCCGATTCTTGAGGCCACGATTCAATTCAAAATCAATTTTCGATTCAAAAAGATTTTATTTTATTCATAATGATTGTCTAAAACATAACAATTTCAAAGTGTTAAAATTAATTGCACGCGGGTCTCACATTTATCATTTTACAATCATAATCATTTATTTTACTTCATTCGAAAGTTGTTTTATTTTATTTGTATTTGCAAAATGCGTAAATATGAATAACATAATGAATGACCTTTTTTAAATGTCCCTGTTTATCTTTGTTTTAGTCTAAAACTATGAGGAACATGTAAAGAACTTGAATTTTGAGACGTTTAATAAAAAAAAGTCGTAGTTTCGTTGTTTGCTATTATTCACA
>JAUCMT010000147.1:188392-213046 GCA_032357475.1 Enteromius thamalakanensis | reverse complement strand
GTTAAACAGTTACCGTCGTGCAAATAAGTGTGTATGGGGAGTGAGTTGTTAAAATTGCCGCTTACACAACATGCGGATTTAGGGTGCGTGTGATAACTATGTTAAAGGCTCAATTGATTTTGCGTGCAGCTGCTAGTACCCTACTAGCTAGCGGATAGGTAACAGTATAAAAAATTAGCTCAACTCTAATTCGTCCACGTTCTAATAAGCAGCAGCCAGACGTCATAGAATGTAGAGTTCATGTTCTTGAATATGTTTCTTTGATTTATAAGTATTATGAATATGCAATTGCTCTATTTAAATAAAATAGTAAACAATAGTGTACAATATATACTATTAAGCAGTAGAATTAACTACGATGCAAAGGGGCATCACTCGAAATCTTGCCTAGGGCGCCAAATTGGGTAGGGCCAGCCCTGCGTGTAATAAGCGGGATAATATACAAGCAGCTGGTAGTTATCGCGAAATAAGCCCCTTCAGCCTGATACGAGACCCTCCCCTTCGCGTCGGGTCCTGATCACACTTATCTGGGATTATTCCTGCGATAACTACCAGCTGCCTGTACATTATCCCTTACTTAATATGTTATAATATTCATGGGAGTAAAAAATATTTATAACGAGAAACTTACTCATAATAATGACTTATCATCTCATAATAATGACTTATTTTCTCATAATAATGACTTATTTTCTCATATGACTTAGTATCTCATAATAATGAGATAATTTCTCATAATAATGACTTATAATAATGACAAAAAGTAATTATTATGAGAAAGTATCTCATTATTATGAGATGATAAGTCATTATTATGAGAAATTATCTACTTAGTCATTATTATGAGAAACTAAGTCATATTATGAGATGATAAGTCATTATTATGAGAAAGTTTCTCGCTATAAATATTTTTTTCTCGATGAATATTATAATATATTAACTCAATTATTATGAGAAATTATCTAATTATTATGAGAAACTTTCTCATTATTATGACAATCTAAGTCATTGTTATGAGAAAGTTTATATTTTAAAGATTATATTTTTTACTCAAGGTGACGGAAACGGGCTTCCATAGATATCCTAAAATCCCTCTTTAATTTTTTTTTTTTTCATTTTGTGTATAAACAAATTAATAATTAATTAATTAATAATTTTGCACCTGGCTTTATCCTATACTCAGATATATGTACCGGAAATATATTCAAATTTCCACATATTTAATGTGATATTGCCTTTTTTGAATATTTAAACATAAATGTAAAAAAATCTTGCAATACATTTTTTTCTCCTATGCATGTGAGTAATCAACTGGTAAAGTTTTATGGTCCTATTTGTAAGTTACAAATTTTACCATATTCACCTGTAGTGTCTCGCCTTAAAAAAAAAGATGATTTTGACCCATACAATGTATTTTGGGCTACTGCTACAAATATACATCAGCCACTTAAGACTGGTTTTGTGCTCTAAGGTTCACATATTTTTCTTAAATAAATACTTGCATGTTATGTGCACAAAATCTATTTTGGATGCAATTAATTGTGATTTATTGTTGCCCAGGAAAATCATTTTAACACAGGTGTCACTACATGTGAGAGTAACCATAGCAGTACAAAATCATACTTTCTATCTTAATTTGCAGCACTTATTTTCTATTAGTTATGGCTAATAGAATCAAATTTATGGCTAATAGAATCTAATTTATTTGTTTAAATCAAAAATAAACTTATTGTGAAATGTTTTTGATGAAAAATTTTTTGCGTTACCTTTCTTTAAAAGAAATCTTTTTCAAACACAGATTTTTAGAACACAAAAGCTGTTTTATTGCTCTGTGTCATGATATGATTTAGTAATGGTGAAACTAAAAGTTAATATACAAACAGCTGGTGAATTTATTAAACTTATTCTTGTGGCATCTCTTTGTGCATGCTCAAATTTAGCTTAGGGTCCTGACGCTCTGACCCTTGATCTCTAGCCCGAGCCTGAAATGGAATGGAAAAGCTAAGCAGTGTTTGGTATGAGAACCATCTCACATCACTTCAGTGCTGCTTATCACACACTTTCTTAAAGCTTTCTAGAGCCATAAAGTGACATAAATGAATAAACCACAGAGGAACATCTAATTATAACAAATAATGCATTCAAAAATAAATCTCTTTCATATGGCTTTCTATTATTAGGCTATAGTAGATTTAAGGTTTACCACTTCTGTTCTTCATTTCTTTTCGTTTATTTATATGCTTTAGAAAAATTAAGCTTATATAGATGTGTAGAACTGTAGAGATTAATATCAAATGCTACAGTACAAAATGAAAACTGTCAAAACATAGAATGATTTTATATATGTGTTTTAGGTAGAGATGCAGTGTTATAAATTATACGATCATCTTTATTGGACTCTGTAGCTCTATTATAATTCTTTTTTATCTATTTTTGTTCTTTTAAAAAAAAAAAAACCTCGACCCTCTAACAACTCATTTCCTAACTGCTTGTTTTCTTCATAAAAAGGGACATAATAACAATTATATAAATAGCCTACATGTATATATTCAGTATAAATAAATTGCATTTTTATTTATTTTTTTGGATCACCCCAATGCTACTTCATGCCTTCTTAGAAGCATAAATCTCTTTCTCAGTTGGGATGCACTGCCAACGCAACATTTCTTTAAATAGGCTACTGACCATCAAACATGTTCAACTGCTGCCCTCCCCGGGTCACGGGGCCGAGGGGCTCTGGAGGCCATTGCAGGAGCAGTGAAAGTGTGTCAGTGGGTTATACTGACACTAATGCAGCTGGAGGCGGAGCCTTAGCGGAGGGGGTCACATGATCTGCAGTCTATCACTCCCACTCTCTGCGTTAAAGCTGCGTTGATTCACATCTCTTCCGTCGACTTACTGAGCTATCATAGAGTCTTTACTAGACGCCAAACCATTTCGATTTAGACTCTTTAGCCAGTGCGGATTTTATTAGAGAGTTTAAACGACTCTTTTTTTAGACTCGATTATTTCAGCTAACACAAACATCTGATATTTTGTTTTTTTGTGCTTTTTCTCACAAACAACACAGCGCTAATTGGTTAAGATTATATAGGTTAGTTAGAAATGTTCCTCAGGTAGTGTCTGGTTATACTCGATTCACAGGATCACACAGCGACTAGATAGTTGCTGTAAACTGAATAAAAACGGCACAAACACACAGGTGACTGCGGCTCCAAGCTGTCGGAGGACATGGATTTCACAAAGGCTGGTAAGATAAGTCTGTTTTAAATTGATCTTTGAATATGCCTTTGTAAGCGGTGCTTACATTTTAATAAATGACACCGAAACGTGTATAATGCACGTAATGCTCTGAATGTTTACTGTTCTTTAAGGTGTATTTTAGGCTTTTATTACTTTATTTGCAGCATGAAAAGTCTAAGTAGGTTAATAGCGCCAGGCTTGTGTTGTTATGCCATAGATTGTGGGCTACTATTGAGCTGCTGTCTCCAGACTCACATGGACCGCTCAGCCTAGCCATGTGCATCTGTGTTTACGCGTCCTGTGCGTCTATCTCTGATTGGCTCAGAGAAGTCGTGACGTTTGTGTTGCATAATTTGCATGGCAGTATGGATGCGTCTGCAGCTGCTGATACACGTGAGGCGGCCAAGTCTGACCCACTTTTTGGCTTTTACGTTCCCAACAAGACATGCCTAGTACACGTGGGGGTGGGACTAAGCACCCTTCAATCAACAGCTAAGCCGGACGACGTTCCTCCAATGATTTTTTTCCTTATAAAAAATTATGTAATTTTAAAAATAAAAAATTTGGACAATTTGAAAAAGCATTTAATTTTATTTTTACATTTTTTGGTATATAATTAAACATAAACATGATTATTGTTTCATTTATTTATTTATATATATATATATATATATATATATATATAGATATATATAGATATATATAGATATATATATATAATATTGGTCTTTGTAATTATCAACATATAATGCCAAATTAATGTTTGAAAATATCAACATGTAATGCCAAATTAATGTTTGATAAAAAGCTGTTTGTTAGTTAGTTTGTTACTCAGAAATACGTTTGAGTCGTATTGTCTCTGTAAGGCCTACACCCTGAAAGAAGTATTATGTAATGGTGTTACCTAACCATTGAGAGTAGGGCAGCAGAAATTAGGTCAACTCGTACAGAGAGAGCACATACAGCCTGGTCCACTTTCTGACAATACGACCAGCTGCTTTTTAAAATAAGACATGAGGGCAAAGAAAAAGTTTGTAAATTCATCAGTAAATATCCACCTATAAGGACTGCATTTGTCGTTTATATATTTGTTTTCTATTATTAAGGATAAAGCCTGTAATCAACACTAGGCAATGTCTCATTCTCATATGCTATTAGAATACTAAAATCAATGTGATTTGGAAAAGAAGGTTTGGGAATTAATTTTTTGCTCTTCTGTGTCATCCACCAGGTGGAGTTATTGCCTACATTAGCTCTGCAAGCTCGGCCTCCAGTCCAGAGTCGTGCCACAGCGACTCCTCCAACAGCAGCTATCACTCCAACAGCAGCTATCAGTCCTGCTCTCCACCCCACGCAGGGCAGGGCCAACAGGGCGAGGCTCTTGCTGTGGCCCCTCAGTCCCACCTACCGCGGCGGCACAGCGTAGGAAAGGCACGCTCGCCCCCCACAGCCAAAAGTGGGATTACAAGTGAGAGACTGACTGATCCGAGTCAAAACAAAGAAATCTGTGGAGTGTTTTAATACTTCAACGGATTGAATATGACATTTTGAATATAAAATTGAATTGAATAAAACTATGTGAATATATATATTACTCTTGTTCTTATTTGCGTAAAAATAGTATATAAAGTATATATAGTATATAAAATAGTATATAATTAGTATGTCGTATGATTAGTATTAGTATAAACACTACTAGCCTACTACCAAGGTTTTAACAGTAAGATTTAAAAGTCCTTTTATTATTATTTTTTTATTAAGACATTTACAATGTTACAAAATATAAATGCTATTCTTTATTAATGCTGTTCTTTATTAATAATAAATTATTAAAATGTTTTTGAGCAGCAAATCAGAATATTAGAAGGAGTTTGAAGGATTATATGACTATAGTAATGATGCTAAAGATTCATTTTAGTTCATTTAAATTGTAAAAATATTTCAAAAGTACTATTTTTGCTCTATGTTGGATCAAATAAAAAGAAAAATCATAAAATTCTTACTGTTTAAAAACCTTTGACTTGATAGTGTGTAAAATCTCATGTTTCCCCTAATTTATGTGTATTCTCATTCCCTCATTCCCATTGGATATTGATACATCAGGAAGTTCAAATGGAACAGATTGTAGATTGGTCAGAATAATTAAAATAATGTGATGTTGATTGTAATGAGCCAGTAATTGTCAGCTGACATTGCAAGATTAATTTTATATGTGCTTGATCATGTAGTAATGGTTTTCTAGCTGTTTTAGAAAACAGAGCTGAGGAGAAAGCCAAACTGAGCGCAGAGCATTCCTTGTTCATCTGACCCTCTGTATTTCTGCTCCTGCAGAGATTAACGGGCTGGTGCTGCTATGTAAAGTGTGTGGAGATGTGGCATCAGGATTTCACTATGGCGTTCACGCCTGTGAGGGATGCAAGGTGAGAAAATGTGTGTTAGAGTAAGCCATTAGCCACATTTTAGTGTTTAATAAGAATTAGGTTTCATTTAGGTATTTCTGTTGTACAGAGAAGTAAATCAAAAGCTCAGAAATTGGATTTGAAAAATTGTATTTGGATGCTCAGGGTTTGTTTACTTCTCAGTGAAGGTAGTATTGCACTTTTATATTGTCTTTCTGTGTTAAACTGTCCCTGTTGTTAAATTGTTGAACCAATGTTACATGGCTGTGATGCCGTATATGGGTCACAACTACCTGTACATTGTCCTGAAGGGACATGTCACTTTGCTCTATTTATAACTAAAACCTCCTAGCCAGCAACCTGTTTAACCATCAGAACAAAGCTCCAGAACAGAAGGGTTTCTCGAGTGCTGAGAAGGACACCTGCTCTCCATACCAACCCGAGGCTCGACACCTGTTACTCTCTGTGTGGGCTCTGTGACCCTGACACCGCTCTCTGTCTCTTTCACTTTTCCACCTGCAGGGTTTCTTCAGGAGGAGCATTCAGCAGAACATTCAGTATAAGAAGTGCCTTAAGAATGAAAGCTGTCCCATCATGCGCATCAACAGGAACCGATGCCAGCAGTGCCGTTTTAAGAAGTGTCTGCTTGTGGGCATGTCCAGAGACGGTGAGCTCCAGCTGACATTGTGTCCTAGATCCCAAAAAATAATAAATAAATAAAGCCTGTTACCTTGCATGAACATTTAAGCCAGAAAAATAGATAGGTAACAGATAGGGGTGGGAATCTTTTACCATCTCACGATTCAATTCAATACCGATTCTTGAGGCCACGATTCGATTCAAAATCAATTTTCGATTCAAAATGATTAGATTTTATTCATAATGACTGTCTAAAACATCAACATTTTTAAAGTGTTTAAATTAATTGCATGTGTGTCTCACATTTATCATTTACAATCAAAATCATTTATTTTACTTCATTCGAAAGTTGTTTTATTTTATTTGTATTTGCAAAATGTATAAATATGAGGAACATAACGAATGAACGTTTTTAAATGTCCCTGTTTATCTTTGTTTTAGTCTAAAACTATGAGGAACATGTAAAGAACTTGAATTTTGAGACATTTAATACAAAATGTCGTAGTTTCGTTGTTTGCTATTATAAACATTTATGCAATCATTAAAATACAAGAATCGAAATAAAAAAAAAATAGAAAAACGTACCACAGAATAATAAAAATAAAGGGGAAAAAAGGAAATGAATAATAAACGTTTAATTAATTCTATTTTATTTATTTTTGCTAAATCCCACCCTCCCAACACATTAGGTGCATTCGAGATGCACTACACTTCTTTGGCAACAAAGCAAGCGATAGGCCGAGTTATTTTTTTTGCTCTCTCGGAGTTGGCAGGGAGTTTAGTGAAGCATTGCAGTGTGTGTGTCGCTGAGCTCCGGGTGATGCCTAGTAATACGAGCACGCAAATTTGCTGCCGAAATACTTGGTTTTCGTTTTTGCAAAGCTTGCACACTGTGTGTGTCATGTCCACACAGTGCTTCCAGGCATTCGGTTAAAAACCGAAATGGCGCCAAACTTTAGCTTTAAGTTCTCATCCGTATTTGCTTCCTCTTTGTTTTAGTGATTTGCCGCGGATGCTTACGTTTAAAAACCGGCTGCGTGGTGGCATCAGTACAGACCAGTAGGCTAGTTTAAATGGAGGCGAACAACCAGCGGATTTTATTTATTTATTAAATAGATTCTTGGACATTTCAGATCGATTCTGAATCGTTGCAAATGAGAATCTAGATTTTTCTGTGAATGGATTTTTTGGCACACCCCTACATGATACCCTTTAAAAAAATCCACTTCCAGTTGAGAATGAAGTTACAATGAAAGACCTCTGCTTTGAGAATGTGAACTCAAACATTTTTGTTTAATTATTTTAAGTTAATTTCAAGATTTTAATATGGCCTCAGACACAAAGGAAAAAAGGTCAGCTTAGTACAGTATCATAAGGTTTTTATATTACAGCCGCACTGCAACTGACACAAACAAATAGACCGTTAAACTGAACCGCAAACCAAGCCAAAAATTCCCATCTCAACAGCCACATTTTTGGGTCATGTCAGTACAGGTTAACAGATCATACACCTAGTTGCTAGTTTCAGCAAGTCCTGTAATTATTGTGTGAGTGAAGTGAAGGAGGTTCTGCTTTTACCGACTGGAAAGATACTGCAGATTTTCAGCCAGTCTTAATTCCACAAGAGTGGATTATATGAGCAGGAAGACTTCAATGTCATGGCATTAATTGTTGCATTTGTTCCAAAAAAACAAAAAACATATCTTCCTTGCAGTACCAAGACCTGAAGATTCATGAATCATGCTGCGTTTAGTGTTAAATAAAGAAATGACGTCTGAGAAACTCAACCAAATTAAAGTTTAAACACATATTATGTAAACTAAAACTACAGCCTGCAGCAGCTAATACAATAACTCTGAAAATATCCCATTCCTCACAGAAGTCAGACTTGAGCGTGTATATTTGACTGCGACCTGTGTGCGATCAGAGTGGACTGCGTTTGTGTGTGGTGCTGATGAAGAAGGTTGTTTTTCAGGTGGAGCGAGAGAAGGTGACGCTGCTGTCTACGCTGCAGGAGTCTCAGAAGCAGCTGGAGCAGGCTCATGGAGCGCTCTCTGAGCAGCACGAGAAGGTCAGCCGTCTCACGGAGAACCTCAATGCCGTCCGCAAGCTCCAGGCCAGCAAAGAGCGCCAGTCCGCCCTGGACAACGAGAAAGATCGCGACAGCAATGAGGACAGTGAATACTACGAGGTGGACATCAACGGCCCCGAGATCCTGGAGTGCAAGTACAAGGTACAGAAATATGACGTAGATGATTTTTTTGTGGTGTTTTTATCAAAAAACAAATCTAAATCTAAAATGGTGAACCAGTCAATAAACACATTTTCATTCTACAGCTAAAAAAATATTATTTAAAAAACACTATTTAGGTACTTATTTTGAGCCCTAGGGTAAGAGCCCTTTGAACTTTAAGAAATATTCCGCTCACATTCACACTTTTGTTACGTAAAGTGCACAGTTTATCTCTGTCAGTATACAAATGTCAATAATACAACCCAGAAACAAAAGACACCAGACAAACAGATTTCTGCAACAGCTCTTAACTCACATCACAAAACACAAGATTCAGTGTTTCTCAAAATAAATCAAATGTCCAGACACTGAACTTCAGCTAACAGTACTTCATTGAATAATATAAATAGTCACCATGGACTTAATCGCACTGCAGTTGCAAGTGCTTAATGTCATTTTACGTGGGTAGTGCTATCACTATGTGGAGATATGGCCATGTAGAAATGCATTTCAAATCTGTCTCTTTCTTTTTTTAGTTCGTTTAATTTAGGTACCTGTCTTTTATACTGTAATGCATTCCCAGTTCAACAGTGACATCACGTGCTGATTTGTTTGATGCCACAGGTCGCCGTGTCTGAGGCGAGTCAGCTGAAGGAGGAGCTCAAAACGTTGAAGGCAGAACATTCAGCCTGTCAGTCTCAGTATGAGGAGGAGCGGGCGCAGCTGGAGAGCCAGGTAGCATCTTTAGGTGCGCAGGTCACTTCTCAGGAGCGCAGCAGCAGAGCCGACCGTGAGCAGCTGGCGAAGCTGGAGAAAGAGCTCCGTCAAGCCAGCGAAGTGGCAGGCGAATCCCAGGGCAGCCTTAACATCGCACAAGATGAGCTCGCCACCTTCAGCGAGGAGCTGGCCAACCTCTACCATCATGTATGCATGTGCAACAACGAAACGCCCAACCGCATCATGCTGGACTACTACCGCGAAGGCAAGGCTGGTGTCAACGGCTGGGGCAGCCCTGACGGCCGCGGACGGCGCTCTCCCATCCTGCTGACCCGCGGCCTCTTCCCCAGCGATGGAGCTTCGTCTCCGGTCTCCTCCATCCCGTCCCCCGTGGCTGATCCCCGCAAAGAGCCCATGAACATCTATAACCTGGTGGCCATCATCCGTGACCAGATCCGACACCTGCAGCTAGCGGTGGACCGCACCACCGAGCTCTCGCGCCAGCGCATGGCTTCCCTGGAGCTGGGTCTTGGGCCAGACCGAGACCAGGAGGCCAGCGTGGAGGAGATCCTCAAACTCAAATCGCTCCTCAGCACCAAAAGGGAGCAGATAGCCACGCTGAGAACCGTCCTGAAGGCCAACAAACAGGTCAGCGTTTACCCCTCATCACTATACATCAGTGGTTCCCAACCTTTTTTAACTCACGGCCCACACAGCCAAACACATATGTTTCCGCGGCCCACTGCAAAAGAATTTAAACAATCTCGCTTTTTGTGTCAGGTTAACGAAGTACTCGGAAGCAAGGCTGTTAATTGTCTTTATTGAATAAACTGGTAATGTGTTGAATAAACAGAAAATATACATAACTGATCAGCAAACTAGACTTTTTTTATTATATTAACAGTATTACAATTTCTGTTAATAATAATTGGCAGCCCCCTGCAATACCGTCACGGCCCACAGGTTGAAAAACACTGCTATACACTATATATATCGCGAAGCAAACATTGCGCTCAGTAAACTAGGGTTCGACTGATATATCCGTCAATATTTTTTTTAATTGGCTGATAAATTTTGGTTGATTGTTTGAGGTAGGACTTTTATTTTGATGGCACTGAGTTACCCCCTACAGTGTTGAGTTTCTAATTGGTTCCTTTTTGGTTATAATTTTATTTCATATTTATTAAATATTAATTTAACTGTAGAAAATACGTTGTCTTTATTTTGTACATTAATAATTTCAGATTTCTTAAATATTATTTAAAATAAATAAAATTATATTGGCTTAACATCGACAGTGAAGAACATGCAACTTATTTACAAAAGTAACTCTGATATTTTGTTGTAAATTTAAATGTAGTGTAACTTAAAGTAATCTGATTACATTACTGGTATAACTATAATGCAACACTGGCGACTGTAAATCATGAAGATACTCAGATGTTATGAACGTTAACAAGCTGTGTGTTTGTTGTTGTTTTCCAGACCGCTGAGGTGGCGCTGGCCAATCTGAAGAGCAAATATGAGAACGAAAAGGCCATGGTGACTGAAACCATGATGAAGCTTCGCAACGAGCTCAAAGCCCTAAAAGAGGATGCAGCCACGTTCTCCTCACTCAGGGCCATGTTTGCCACACGGTATGAGACGCACACACCAACAGATTTATGAAAACACATTAGCACAAGTTTATTTGAGCTCATGACGCTCTTCTGTGTTTCTCATACAGTGTATGTTTTTGTTTTTTTTCTGGTGTTTGTAAAAGAAAAACATAAGAACGGAAACTAATAACGATCATGTTTTCATTATAGCGCAGTTACTAAAAACATTTCATATTTTGTCTTCAACACTATCGGGACGCAGAATATTAAATGAATGACATAACATCATCTCTTCTACATTCAGGGAATACCAGATTAAACACAGAAGAAAAGAAAAATAAACATTTAAGAGCACAAATCTACGCTCTACAGTTTTTATTTTTACTTAATATTTGCCCTTGTGAATATCAGCGTTTGCCTCCAGACTGTTTGTAAATCATAGACATCATAGTCTTACTGCTCTAGTATAGCGTCAAATTATTCATATAATATTATTTACTGTGAAATATATCTATTTGTATTTCTGTTAGTTGTATAACTATTGTTAAGATTGTTTAGTTTACAAAAACTTTAGTTTTAATGTAATGTCGACTTTGAAGTCCACGTATGCAAAGATATTTTCTTTTCTTTTTTTTCTTCTTTTTTTTTAATTCTGTTTAGTTCAGTCGCTGAAAATGTTGCTCTCGATCAGAAAATGTCCACCTGATAATTTAACTTTAAAATATGCAAAACTTTCTTCCAGGATCATGTTCCCACAAACTAGGCTTGGGTTGATAGACGATGCTATTGTCCATCGCTGATGGGCGAAAGATATCACGATGCTGAGCCGACATTGAGATCCTCCGCCCCGCCTCGCGAAAAACACACTTAATCTATGGCGGCGGATCTATGCCATTAATAAGAGAACACACCACTGATGCTGGCGAGCGCGGTAAATCATTTCCGCGAGAGGAGAGGAAAACAGATGTACATTGTATGCAAGCTCATTTCAAAGCCTCGCGTAAAAGTGCTTGAAGTGTGCGCGTATGACATATCAAGCGCACGCGAGGGTTTGGAATGAGCTGGCGGATTTCTCCGCATGTACATCTGCGATCATTCCTGCGCTCGATCCTCTCTCACCTGCTCGCGCGAACACTGTTATTTTATTCAGTCGTGGGGCGGGGCTTGGTGTTTTAGTTACAACTACGCCTACGACGATGATTCCATCGCAATGTTTCACATAAGACATCGTACAATGCCAAATTTTCACTAAATCTTGTGGGAGTCACTGTTGAGGAGGTTTGTAGCAAGTAAATGAGATTTTCTGTGCGAAAAGCAAACTGTGGCTGTCCGTTTTCCGTGTAGGTCATCGTGGCCCTTCCTGTCTGAGTTGGCAGTTTTTACCAAAAGTTTGGCTTGTGAGAACAGACTCCCAGTGAATCAGTGTCTCAGGTGCAGGTGTGGATCAGAGTAAATCTAAGGTTAAGTCTTTCAGACAGACTGTAAGCCGTGACAGCATATGGCGCTGAATCAGACCCTCCTGACACGTGAACACATCAATGACTTCTCCGTGCTTCTCAGCATTCATGTGAGGAACTCAGACGTGATATACAGGACATTATCAAGCTCTCTATATGGATTAAATACTATATCACTTTCCTCCTTGTGATAGAATTACTGTACTTATAAAATATCTTAATGGTGCTAAACATAGGCTTTTTTTTTTGTTATTCTTGTTCTTCTGTTCCCACCAGGATCCCAGCGTGGGTTATACATGCTGTTAATGAACTTCACTAGCCCTGGTTTTAGCACTCATTATTCAGTGGGAAGATCTCTCAGCAGCTGTGTTCTGCGACTCTCAGCTGCTCTGGGGCTCCAGGTTTTGTATTGGCCTGATCCGTGGGGTATTAATATGCTAATGAGGGCAGATTGTCAGAATTCTCTTCCCACAGTCTCAAACATCTCTACAATCACAGCTCAAGCTATCGAGTCATATAGCACCCCAGAATCACAAGTTAAAACCAATATTTTTGTGTGTTTCGCAACACATATCTTGGGATTCTTGAGATTGTGAAAGCTGCTGTACTGATTGAGTGTGTCTATCCGGGTTAAGTTAAAACATTTTCACCTTTTATGGTTTTGTGTGGTTGGTAGTAGTTTGTTGTCCGCGCTCTCTCTGGCTCTTTGTTCGGTTGTTCTTTCCTGCATTGCTGAAAAAGCGTCTGAGGTGAATGTGTGTCAAGACGTATTTCACAATAACAGCCTCTCGCCTCCTTTATCCCGGGGCTCCTCGCTCTCACGCGCACTCATACAGACGCAGATGGGTCCTCGTCTGACCCCCGGCCTCTTTTCCCGGGAAAATCCTGACCCCTGCGTTTAGAGGCGATTGTTCTCAGGGGCCGACCTCTAATGGAGCTGCACTGATTTCTATTGTGAGGTGCTGTGTCTTTGTGTCTGAGACGCACACATTTTAGTGAGCTTGTGGTAGTTTGCCAAAATGAGGCTTGTTCAAAGTTCATGCCTGTGAGAAAGTGAGAAATGCTATACCAACAAGCAGATCTACCTAAATATCTCTCTTTACTTGGATCTTAGAGCCAGAACCATCCAGAAACTACTGTTCTGTGTTTGACCTTCTGAGAAGGACGGATGGAGCACACCCTTGAGAAAATCACAGGTTTTATGTTTTATAATGACTGCAGGGTGGTAATTGCGTGTTTTGTAGTGATTATGGTGTATTGGGTGGTGTTTAGCGTGTGCTGACATGCAGTGTGCTTTAAGGTGTAGAGATGTAAGTGTGGCTCTGTTGCATCATGTGTGAATTGTTTAATATCCTGATCGTTCAACCCTTTAAGTTGAAATTTAAATTAATTTAGAATTAATTTAGAATTTAAAATTAATTTTAAAATTAATTTAGAATTTAAAATTAATTTTAAAATTAATTTAGAATTTAAAATTAATTTTAAAATTAATTTAGAATAATTTTTGAATTAATTTAAAAATAATTTTAATTAATTAATTAATTTATATATTTGATTTAATATATTTTTTAAATAATCCATTAAATACCTTGTATCATGCCGTGTTCACGTAGGGTCACTTTTGTGTAAAGATCTGATGGTGTTCATTTTGAAAAAACAGATAGAGGGTCTATAGACGGGTGTATGTGTGGCCCCTTTCTGATCTTTGTGTTAAATATTGTAAAACGATGAAACATGACACAAGTCAAGTTACTTTTTATTTATATAGCACTTTATACAAAACAGATTGTGTCAAAGCAGCTTTCTAGTGTCAAACTAATACCATGTTTCCTGATGATATCTCCCAAGGGTAATGTCTAAAGCAGGGCTGGGGAACATTGATCCTGGAGGGCCGGTGTCCCTGCATAGAGAGTGGCCCTCCAGGATCAATCTTCCCACACCCCTAAAACATCAAAAGCAGCAGTCCTAGTACTGAGCCTTGTGGTACTCCGTACTTACCTTGTGATCTTTATGACTTGTCATTCACTGCTAAGAATTAATGATGGCCAGGTGAGTATGATTTGAACCGAGCCAATGAAATTCCACTAATGCTAACATATTTGTACTCAAAGTAGTAGCAAATGCAGTGTGAAAGGAATAGTTCACCCAAAAATGATGATTACGGCATGTTTACTCACCCCAAGCCATCCTAGGTGTATATGACTTCCTCCTTCTGTTTTTTAATTTATCCTGGCTCTTCCGAGCTTGGTAATGCTGGTGGATGTTGACCATGATTTTGAAGCTCCGAAAATCGTATATATCCGCGTGTCAGAAAACTAATCTATATACCGTCGGGGGGTTCCTCTGGAGCCGAGCGATGGGTTTTTGTATCAAAAATCTTTCTAGTTTTAAAATTATAATGTAAATACCTCACGCGTCCCTGAGAGCGTTGAGTTCTGGCTCTGACTCGACGTAAGCTGCATCCTACATTGAGTCAGAGGTCAGCCAAGAAGCCAAAAACTCGATCTCAGGGACGTGCCTACGGCCATTTGTGATACCTTCTTAATACCAGGTGTAAACAAGGCTACATGGATGATGATGATGATGTTACCAATGTTTGTTTTGTGTTTTTGTAGTACTAATATATCAACCATCTCTGTGTCTCTCAGCTGTGACGAGTACGTGACTCAGTTAGATGAGATGCAGAGGCAGCTGGCTGCTGCAGAGGATGAGAAGAAGACTCTGAACTCCCTCCTCCGTATGGCCATCCAGCAGAAGCTGGCGCTCACCCAGCGCCTGGAGGATCTGGAGTTCGACCACGAGCAGACCCGCCGCGGCGGAGCCAACGGCCGCTCCAAGACCGCCTCCTCACGTGGGAAACCCACCCACTCCCACGTAAGTCACCCCGCCACCGCTGCCACCTGCGGGGGTCGAGGCGAGCCCAACGGCCTCCTCGGAACGCCAGTGGTGTTTTGCAGCGAGAAGTACAAGATCTACTGCGACTGAAACTGCGCAGGCCTCATCAGCCGTTGTACAAAGCTCCACTCACGCGCTCTCTTGCTTGCTGTGTGCTAACCCATATGATGTGTCCGTGTGTTTAGGGCTAAATATGGTCATGCCTGCTGGCATCCTCGTAGCCAGGTGCATGTTGTAGTGCTAGCTAAGGGCAGAATGGTATAACATGTAGTCTTATCGGTGAAGTGTGTTTCCGCTAGCGGCACCGAACCCAATTGCACAATTTTACAGGTATACGTGATAGAGAGAGCTAGCTAGCCATAGGATTGTTGAATTGTGGTTACAAGTCAATACCCATACGCCCTTTTTCCTCTGTCCATCTCTCTCCTGCCTCTGAAATCAGCAGCCCGTCCAATCAGGTAACTCGTGTTTACATGCTCGAACAAATGGAATATGCAAACCTCCTCCCTGCCTTGTTGACGTGCAGGAAAACTCGTAGAAGCGTGCCATTTTTGTTTGCGAGGAAATAAAAGTAATTTAAAACAAAGAAAATCGACGGGTTGGAGAGTGTGTGTGTTTTAACGATGTCACTCGTGAGGCAGGCGGGAACGTGTTCATAAAGCCAGTGGGCTTCTGGCTTGCTTTTTCATTTGATGCAGAACTGAGAGCTTTAATATGTCTTAGACTCGATTACGTTTACTTGAGCACACACGGCTTTACGCGGTGAAGTCATGGCGAAGGGCTTGCCACACGCTGTCAACACATTTCACTGCAGATCAAACATTAGAGAGGCCTTATCTGTCGTTTCTGTGCTCTAAATAGCGTGGCCGTCTCATTTCAAGACGAGAAGGACAAACCAGTGACTCTTTTTGGCGGACAAAAGATTCAAAGTTGCAGACTTTCAGTCTCTGTCTCGCTTAAAGCATCCTGAATCAGCTTTTCTTACACTCATGCTTCATATTAGATGTGTATCTTACATCTCCATATATATCGCAATCACCATTTCATGAAAAGAAAAACCAACACCACTGAATCGGTCCATACTGAGTTAGGCTTTTGGATGAACTGAAGTAAAGCTAACGTGGGTTAATGCAGGAATAGCTACACATGGGCTGATGAATGGCTTTTCTGAATTGGTAAAGGAGAAATGCCGCACCATGCATTTCAGGAACTTGAAAATGATCGCAGTGTTAAATAAAGATGACATGCATTCTGGAATGCTCTCTAGTCCATTTAGGCAAGGTTTGTTCCCATATGATCTAGTGGTTTGGATTCCTGGTTGTTACCAGGCCGCCCGGGTTCGAATCCTGGTATGGGAAGGGATGCACTTCTCGGATTATTGATGTTCATTTTGGAATTGATCTGACCTGAAGGAGGTTGGATGGCATGTATTACAATCCAAACAAAAAACGGTTGGTGTGACATTTGATCCAAACTTTTAAACGGCCAGTTCAATGGCTCAATTTGGTCTGCGTTTCGCCAAGAGGAGTTCAATGTTTTTGCCCGCTCAGAAACTCATTAACGTTCACTACTTATTTGGCTTGACCTGGTGATGGTTGAGGTTTTCAGTTCTTGTGAAAACCTCTGGCTTCCTTCTTCCTGTACTCTTCCTCTTCCACACCCACTAACATCACATGGGCTGTGTTCCACTTCTGCAAGCTAACCCGGGTTTTCCATTGGCTTCCGCTGGAACAACCGCTTGAGCAGGTGCGGCTGCTGCGTAACGTTAACCGCAATGCTAACGGCTTTTATTTGTTTGTTCCGATTTGCAGCTGGACTCGACATTACACCACTGCCTGCAAACCCAGTAAACCGTCTTGGACCTACGAGACGCATTTGGGTTCTTTTTACACAAATTGGAAGCCAGAGGTCACAAAGTCCTGAAAATGCTTAAACTACAACCAAAAAAACATGGGTTCTTTTCCTCAAGGCATTCATCAGTGTTTAGAGATTTTCTAACATTTGTTTTTTTTAATATAAAGTTAAATAGCTTTTTATTACATTAGTCTATTGTTTGAGGTGTTCTGGTTCGTGAGTCTGTTTACGCGTTTTACACTATGTTAAGAGTATTCGATGTCATTATGCACGTAATCATAACTCACGATCCATTTCTGCCATCTTCATGAAATGAATCAATAAGATTATCTGTGTGTTTTAACGGCCACGTTTTAATGCTGGGCTTTCGTCTATTCATTATTACTGTCATATTGTCTATATAGGAATATTTTAAAGTGAACAAAGGGAAAAAAACGTGGCTTAATCTAATCAGAAGGCTTTGGTTAAACGAAACCAGCGAATCGATTATAAAACCGAACGGATGTTTTCGTAACACTTCACAATAAGGTTCAAACAACTATAAACAATGCAGCATTTATTAATCTAGCGTCATAATACGTCTTATAGCGTATGAATTAACAGTAGGTTAACGTGTTACGATCAATAAACCAGAATATAGTAACGTTAAGAGCTGTACCTTATTGTAAGTGTTTCTGTTTGCTTCAAGCACCTTCGCTCAAGCTTTACGTGGATCACTGACCTTCTGCATTCTGTACAAGAGGAAATGAATTAATTCCAAATTGGAATGCTGTAATTCTCTCTGTCTATCGTGCCAAGTGTCGGTACAACGTTTGGGTTGGTTAAAAGGATCAGAAGCGCTAAGACGAGGGTCTGCCCTGCTTTACCTTACCCTCAGTTGGTTTTTCGTTCTTCATTCTGACCATTAGTGCCTTTTTGTTCTTTAAAGAGAGAATCCTAGCTTAGCGTTTAGTTTTTGTATTTTATTTTCCTCACTCCTTAAGAAAGAACAGCGGAGGACTGGATTCAAACTTAGCAGCAGCAATAAGTACAGAAGACGTTCATTCTGTTTTCAAGGGTGTGAAGATATCAATTATTAGAGAAACGGATTGTACGGAATTCGTCAGGTCAGTGATCCTAATAATAGCAAATTCAGGGGTTTTAGAAAACATTGTTTTGTCTCGAGCCAGAATTATGGTTTGCCTCGATATGAACAAATTTCGAGACACCCGTGTGGTGTTTGTTGTCGGAGACTGGTGTTATTCTAGCTTTGTGTGGTGAGGTAGCTGAGGTCATGTGATATTGACAGTATTGTTAACAGTTGTGAGAAAGCTTGTGTTCTCTTTTGTTTTGTTTTTATACATTTTTCACATGGTTATAAGAGCATTACAAATTCAGGAAACAGAAAACATGTTGCATCAACAAGCAAACGGTGCTTGTTTTGTTTGTTGAGGCATAAAATTAATAAATAGTCAGCAAGTGAGGAGGCGCTAAATTTAAGTGCAATTAAAGCAACACGACGTTATGTGCTAACTGAGGTTTTCTGTTTGCTGGAAGTGATGGCGTTGTGATATTTAACTAGCTGTGGAAGCTTATTATTGGAAACTCTTTATTATTGTGTTCCAGTATTGATCTATAAGGATCTATAAGTTTGATACCTTTATATGAAATAACATTCATTTGTTTGTATTAATTTGAAATGATGTCAACTTTATAAAGTGCATTATTATGTCATATGCATGTTTCTTTTAGCTATGAGACTTGTACACAGAACCGAAAACAAACTTGGAACTCCAAAGACTTAAAAAAAAAGAAAGAGAGAGAAATGTTTGGGTTTTAATTGGTTCCTTGCTCTTGAACTAACAGAGTTGAAGTATTGTTTTCTAGAGGCTTGTCTGTGTAGAAGTAGTCATGCTGGCTCAAGTCAGGAAATACAAATAAAAAGTCACTCTGCATTTGTCCTGAATGTGTTTTATCCTTCTGTAGTGTGTTGTCCATCTTTCTCTCGTTCTCCAGTGTAAGATAGACCGTTTCCCAGCCCAGCTGTGCATGAAAAGTTCTGATTTCATTGATTTATTGGAGGTAAACAGAATCATTGATGCTTTAATATCCGTCTCTGTACCAGGCTGGTAAGTTTTTGAAAATAAGCATACATGGATGCAGGTCCTTGAAAGAGGTTTTCTTGGAAAACTAAAACTATTATTTTCTTTGGTCTGCTAATGTGTTATTAATGTGCATATTACAGTAGCTTGATTTGATTTACATTAGCTGCAGGTTCGTAAAATCATCTCAGTCTTAAAAAGTCTTAAATTCAGTTTCAATAAAATATTTTCCCATACAGATCGCCCAACCTTTCCTGATTAATACTTAAATGACAAAAAACCCCACCAGTGAAGCATCGAAACACAAGAAGGGTTCTGATTGGATCACATTCAACACAGCGATTGATAATGGACAATTATATTGCCTGTTTCTTTAGAAGAGACTTTTATGGACAAATACAAATCGAATGAGTGTATATAAATATTGGTAAATATAAAATAGCTGAGTAGTCATGTCATTGGGTGACTGTTTCCTTCAGTTTCACCAACTTTCAGTTTTTTTACTACGTGATTGAACGAATGACACTAAACTCACTCATGAAGTGGCTAAGCGCCCCCTACTGGTGGGGCTAGTATGCTTATTCACCCCAATATTTCCATGTTGCATATTTAAAACATTTAATTTTATGACATTAATACAGTTGTAATTGTGCAATCTAAATAAATTTGTCTGATTACGGCCTTAGTGTAAATTAAATCTATTGATCAATTCTAAGAAGTTGACATAAAATGCTTACATTTAAATAGGTTTAAAAAATATTTAGATAAATGTCAAAGTTGATAGAACACTAGTAAAATACTGTTTCAGAATAATGTGTGATTTGACCAACAAACACAAAATAGGTGCAGTCTGGGTCTGCTTTCTTTCCGTCAGGCCTCATCACGCAGGCACAAACAACACCAGGAGCATCTTAACAGTCTGCAATAAGCAAAGGAAAGAATTAGTGCTGTGAAAGTCAGAAGTATTAACTTGTGTAAATATGTCTTTACATATTCATATCTTGATTTATATTCTTTTACTTCCTGATCACAAAGAGAGGAAAAGCATGTACTCTATTTACTAACAGAGAAGAGTTATTTTAAGTTGCTTAGAAGAATTGTGTGAGATGCGTACATAATTGTACTTTTAACATCCGAAGCACCTTATACCTGTTTTTTTCCTCTAGAGGTGTGCAGATACAGTCAGGTATATCACTCCTGGTCATATATATATATATATCACGGTCGTGATGCTGGATGTCTTCCACTTGACTGGGCCACTACTTCTTCTCTTCTTCTTGTCTTGAGGGATGCACACCAGTAGAGGAGGTTGATGGCGCTTGTTCTTGAGTTTGGAGCATCTCTGTAATCCTCTCTTTCCCAAGAGCTTCCATTTTCAATACTCTACTGTCACTCAAATTCATCACTGTGTGACTTTCACGTTTATCACCATGTCTAATGCAAAAAGAAAATGAATTAATTAAATACATTCTTAACCGAACCAGTCATAGCAATCGCCGTTTTATGGGTCAAAATTATACATTTTTCTTTTATTCCAAAAAACGTTGAGATATTCAATATCGTACTTTTCGCTCCACTACATTTCTACCAAAGTCCAAAGGTAGAAAGTCATTTCTAAAGAGTGATTTTTTTTTCTTTCCCTCTCTAAATGTGATTGGTGTTTTTACAGGTGATAGACAGCCTATCAGTGACCTGTAAGAGACTCTATCATTGTTTTGATTTTGCCTACAAGTAAAGCAGTGTTGCTGGGCCGTTCTATAGCTATAGCTATGATATAGTTGAGTTGAAGCCCGTTTCCGCCACTGAATAAAAAATAAAGGTAATTGTTCTTTTTCTCACAATTTTGCCTTTTTTTTTCTCAGAATTGCGAGATATAAAGTCACAGTTGCGTGATATGAAGTCATTGCTTGAATTTATATTTCGCAATTCTGAGAAAAAAAGATTAAAAGCCACAATAACCTTTTATTTTTTATTCAGTGGCGGATTTTTTTTCTCAGACCTGCTTGATATAAAGTCACAATTGCGAGTTGCAAGTCCAATTTTGAGCAGAAGAAATATGTTCTCAGAATTGCGAGAATTTATATTTCACAATTGTTACTTTATATCTCGAAATTTTGACTTTTAAATCGCAATTTTAACTATATGTTGCAATTGTGACTTTATAATTCTGAGGAAAAAAAGGCAGAATTGCAAGATAAAAAGCCACAATAACCTTTTATTTTTTTTTTCAGTGGTGTAAAATGGGCTTCCATACTTTTGTGATGGTGGAGTATTAAAAGAAAGAAAATAATTGTATCCCAAAGTCATTTTCCAAAAGATGTTTAATTTCTATTGTTTTTTTACATTCTTAAAAGCTCTTTATTACACAGATATTACAAACTAGCCAGTGTATTAAGTAGGTTACTCATAATACTTAAAAAAACAAGTACTTATAACTTTCACTCCAGTACACATTGGTGTTCACAACTTTTACTTGTAATGGAGTAATATTTGAGCAGTACTATCTATACTTCCACTCAAGTAATGGACTTGTGTACTTTGTCCGCCTCTGTCCATAAAGATATTTAATAATTTCTGATTAGTAATATGCATCGGTATAAACATCATTAAGACAAGTTTAAAGTTTAAAGTCTCAATATTTAAATTTTTTGCACCCTCAGATTCCAGATTTTAATATAGTTGTTCTAAATATTGACCTATCATACATCAGTGGAAAGCTTATTTATAAATCTAAGATGATGGTGTATACCTGCACAGCGCTCGGCTGTGAAATGCCTCGAGTTCACCAGAATATATATTTTCTCTCAATTCTGACTTTATATTTCGCAATTCTGAGACAAAAGGCAGAATTGCAAGCTTTGTGAAGTTAGTATTTTTTCCCCTCCATGTTTAGAGCAGAAGAGGACAATGGAAAATAGCATTTATATTAATAGCATATACATTAGGGCTGGGAGATATATATTCTGCGCATCAGTAAAGACGGTTCTCAGTGATCTACAGCTCTGTTCATAAACTGCGTTCCTTTTAAAAACATCTGACGGAGTTTTCCCGCTCATCAGAGAACCGTCTTTACTGATGAGAAGCGCTTGAATATATCGTACGATATATATCGCCCAGCCCTAGACTAGTATCATATGTTACGCTATCTCATCTATAAATCCACGGCAGCTCTCTATTTAAATGGTCACCATGATTTTTCAATGATCCTGGATCAACATTACAGTCCAGAAATATAAACTTATCCCAATCCTTACTCTTAAACTACCCTTACCCAAAATCTATTCATTTAAAAATTCAGTGTGACAGGACAGGAGAGGGAAGCACAGAGCCATGATTATAACCCTAAAACAGATATTTCCATAAAAAATATTCCTCAGTTCTGATTGGTTGTTCTCTCTTGCTTCTTGGATTTTCCACAAACTTGCTGTTTCAGAGAAGCATATCATCTAGCATCACTTTTTTTGTCCATAAAGTCACTCAGGCTTGCCCACTTCGTTTCCAACAACCTGAAATTCAGGAAGTGACTGCCACTTGCTGCCTGATAAATCCCACATCTTCACAGGCCTGTAACAATGTTGTTCACGTCACCCGTCAAGTGCTTTAATATATTCTGGCTCATCAGCACATAATATTTAAGGGCTGATTATGATTATAGCATTGTTGTAAGTTTTCTCTTACATCAATATAAACTCAGCAGCTCTCCACATTAGTATTTAAATCACAGCCACCCATAAATAAAAACTTAAACATGCTTATCAGAGCTGCTTATGCTTTGTTTCATAATACATAGCAAACAATCCTCTAAATTACAGTGAGTTTATTTGTGCATGAATTCGAGACAAATCATAGTAACAGAGTATCTGAATGCATTTGAGTCTGCAGCTGCTGCAACACATAGGACAACTTTCATTTGTGGTGAGGATTTAAAATTCTCCATGATAACAGCTAACAAAAACCAACAGAATCAAGGCAGCTTTTTTTTTTTTTTAATTGTAAACAAGCACAGCACATAAACCTTGTGTGAATTTTAAACAAAATACCTGCCAAAAACAAACAACTTCTAGTGCAAGCAGATTGTTTTTTAAATGATATTAATTGTGGCTTGTGTTAAATGATCTGGTCCACACATACATTATTTCTCCTGCTGATGATACGATGTCTTAGAACACCTTTCAGACCCACTAAAATATTGATTTGGTGCATCTCGCTTTAAATAAACTATTTCATATTCGAATCTGTCTGCAATTTTAAAAAGCAATACATGGCACCATAACTGTACACGCTGATGTTTACAGAGTCTACCACCTGCACAAAACTATTCAGCTGTGGTTTCAAGAAGAAAAAAAGACCTTGTTCATTATATGACCAAATTTAACAACAAAGTTCGTAAGAAAAGAGGAAATAGTGCACATCCTACACAAAATCTATACACGCCGGAACTCAGAAGAATCCCAATGCTGCAGACCACAATACTGATTTAACAGTAAAACACTATTGAGACTGGGATACTGTATGATATCCGTATGTCTAAGGCAGGATCGTAAATCAAAAGCAATTCCTCAAAGAAGCAATGCTTCGTATTGCACAAGTCCCTTAACGTAACCGCACATAACTGTGCCGGCAGTAACAGAGTGAATAAACAAACAGACTGGACATGAATGATGAGGATCAGCAGTCGATGTAGTGCGAGAGGGTTAGTTCTCTGTTTGTGGCTATAACTTGATGTTGTTGAGGCCTTTAGAGAGGCTCTGAATGTAGGCTTCATGGATTGCACTGAGGAAATGGGCGTCATTCTGCAAAACAAATACGGCAGACATTAAAGACCAGAGTCTTTCTTCACTGTTGGTTTGTGAGCGAGCGGGTGTCAGTCTGTACCTTTATGAGATGTATGAGTGTCTCTTTAAGCTGTGTGCGGCTGTACAGGGAAGAGTCTGCTGTGGGAGACGTCGGGGAGGCGGGCTCGGCTGTCTTAGTCACTGAGTGCTGGAACACACTAGGAGACAGCAGCAGAGAAGACTCCTCCCCCTGGACGGCTGGCCCCGCCTTCACATGACAGAGAGACGTCAATCATAACGGCCGTGTCTGTATACTGCCCCCAAACAATACTTCAGATGCTTTCAAAAGTGCACTTACTGGGATGGGTTTGACCAGAGTCGAGGACTGCGTGAACGCGTTCGCCTCTTTACTCTGTCAGAGAGATCAACAACAAAAGCAATATTAGATTTTAATATTTTAAATGCTATGTTTTCTTTGTTTTTCCATTAACGAGTGTCAAAATATATTAAAGGCAAAAAGAATATGACTCAAACCCTGCAATATGTTAATTAATACACATTTTTGTGTAGATAATACTTCTTTTTTATCATTCTTGGTTACTGTTCTTCTATTTCTCATACAGACATGCTTGGGTTTAGAGAACGACCGATTCATCGGCCGGCCGATGTATCGGGCCGATATTTGTGTATTTTTTGTGTATCGGCATCGGCCGATGCGCAGGTGCATTCGCCGATACATTTTTCCTGCCATGATTAACACACA
>JAUCMT010000147.1:173385-188378 GCA_032357475.1 Enteromius thamalakanensis | reverse complement strand
CGGTCATCGGCTAAAGCTGCCGAAAAAAATCGGCATCGGCATCGGCCCTAAAAAAATCCATATCGGTCGTTCTCTACTTGGGTTGGCTTTTTTGCTTTGTATTTGCAGTGAATGGGTCTTTATGCTTTAAACTGGAGATGAAAAACCAAAAGCACAAAAGGCAATCGCAGCATAATGTTATAAATAGTAAAAAAAAGTACAAAATCCCATCATTATTGTGGCTTTGCTGACCTGACAGTATTGATTTGGGAGATCAGTATTGTGTATTTTATAATAATCTTATTACATATAGATGTTCATCTTTTTATTTGCTTTTATCATGAGTTTTGACATTATTTCACACTAATTAACCACAGGTGCATCAGGTACTGCAGGAAACAATTCATCAATCATTTCTGCACTAGCATAAAAAACTACCAACAACAAAACCTACATACCATGAAAGCATTGCTGGATGTATTCACCTGTGCCGGCACCGCAGCCTTTCCCGTGAAGGGCCCTGGAACCTTACAGGCAGATTCTCTGAAGCTCTGTGGGGTGACCAGCGGGCCGGGCATGAACCCCGGCAGCGACACGGCCAGCCCATGCCCATCTGTGAGAGGACTCATATACGCAGGAGGAAGTGGACCACCTGAACCTCTGCGCACAGAATGACTGGTGGACCTGCTCTGACTCTCCTCCGTATTTGAAGCAACCGGTCTTGTGTCTCGGGTGCCACAACCCTGAAAGAGAGAGACCAGCGCTGGGCCTCCGGGGTCAGCAGAGAGGCGAGGAGTGAGGAGAGGATCCACGGAGTGAGACACAGGGACGAACGCAGGCCCACGCAGGCCTTCTCCCACACTGGAGCTTGTTGACTGGGGTGCTTCTTTGGGCAGAGAGCTGCCAAAAAGCTCTTCCACCGTGATCTGCTTCACTACTGAGTGACCCGGCTGTAGAGAAGAAACAAAAACAGATGCATGTCACATGGGTCGATCACACACAGTGATGGCAAGCTCACTTTCTTCACAGTAACAAACAGAATGAATGACGGAAGCTACGTAGACTCTTAAAGACATGCATCTTGCTATTTAGCTGGGGTCAGTTTAGTTCAGATACAGCTGCGCTTATTTCCCAAGCAGCCTCTCTTTCTAGTCTCGGTGCACAGCCAGCATAGACGGCTCTGTCAGCTTCAGGAATCAGGCTGTTTTCAACAATACACACTGCTCATCATATTATCATATCAATCATATTTTAACTGTTGACTTATGAGTTTAGCAGATGTCTCAAGGGACCCGTTTTTTTTTATTCTTCATGTTCTTAACAGAGAGTTTCCTTTGTTTTTCTGAACTGACAGAAGAGCAAAAACAGTTTAACAGATATAACTAGCAGTACCTTCTCGTGTTGAGCGGCTGTGACGTCTTCTCTGTTCTCCTGTGATGGCACAGCATCAGAGCTGCCCTGAACATCTCTCTCAAATGACTGACTCTAGAAACACACACAAAAACAGCATTTATTCACGGTCTCTTATTACACTAAATTACACAACAATGTTACAGTAAGGACAATGCATTAAACATGAACCCTTTGGTTAATGATTACTCAAACATTTCTGTTCAAACAAAAGCTTCTCATTTTAAATATAAACCATGCAAATACACTGCAGAAGGATTATCAAAATTCAAGAGCATTAAAGGTTTGTTTTCAATATGTAATGTGAAGAGATTAATATATTTTTAATATGCTTATTTATTTAGGGTTAAAATAGAGAAAATGTTCTCTTTAAAAAAAAAAAATTCCAGGGCAAAGAGGCAAATAAGAGGTGTTTGGTGGCCAGAAATATAATATTCCTATGTAATGCCATGGTTTAACCACTACATGCTGGTATCGCCGTTTAATAAATAGAAACTACATAATAGCAGCTTATTTATTATTTATTTATTTATTAATAGCTTAACTTTATGTTTTAGTTTAAGACATTTTCAAACGCTCAATGTTTATTCGTTTTGCTTTTTTAAAATGTGGAATTTAAAAAGTGTATTATATTATGACGAGTCTCCTGACCTCATGCTGGGAGAAATCAGAAACACAGAGCATGGTGTGTGAATACAGTGTAGTTCTAGACTCAGTGTGCATTAATTCATCTCACTCTCAAAAAACAGATTTAGTCAAAATCAATTAAAATAAACTCACAATATGTAGCAAACCTGCAATAATTAAATTAAACTCATTTTATTAACCAATGTCTTTGCTGCTGACCTCTGATGATCCAGTTCAACCACACTTACAAGCAGAAACCACTTCATAAACTAACTATTGTGCTTTATTGTTTTTTTTAGTGCTAAAGAGTACTGAACTTTCTTTCTCCTTTACAGATGTGAAATTAATTTTTCTTCAGCCTGAGGTTTATTCATTATCTTTTATATTTGTTATAAATAGAACTTATATTAAAAACAAACACTCAAGCTCTGCCCATGTTTAAAAAGGAACGCAAAAGTAATGTAACGCATTACTTTCCATAAAAAGTAACCAAGTAACGTAATTAGTTACTTTTTAACGGAGTAACTCAATATTGTAATGCATTACTTTTAAAAGTAACTTTCTCCAACACTGATCACATCATCTTATTATTTTATGACATTCATGTATAAGTGAAGGTTAAAAAAGTCAGCAAATATAGAATTTAACCAAAGAAAAAAAAAAACACCAGGACACCAACTCCTCTGAAACTCATTCAGTCAAAGGTTCTTCAAAGAACCATCTCTTTCCTTTGAAGTTTTGGTGAAACAGAAAGGTTCTTCAGATGTTAAAGATTCTTTAAGGAACTATTCATACTGCAGAGTCACCTTGTTATAGCAATTCACATAATCTAGAGTGATGTAGAAGTATGGTCCATTCTTAGTTCATGTTAACTAATCAACCTTATTGTAGAGCGTTACCATAATAATAATAATAATAATAATAATAATAAGCAGGTCTATGTGCTGTGAAGGTGAACAACAAACAAACAGAGGGGAAAAATGAGATGCGAGGATCATCATACCCTTTGATACTCCTCTTTAGCCTTGCTGAGTAGCTCCAGGATATCTGTGGGTCTTTTCTGAACACAACCATTCGTCCTGCCGCTCAGACCTCGGTCGGGAGACACTCGCAACTCCTGTTTGACTATCCTACACACACAGAACATCATCTCGAACTTAACCGCAGGGACAACAGAGATTCAGCAGCAATTCAGCCACTAGTTATCAGGCAACCAGCATCTAACTGATGTTGAAGCTTGGATACTCACTGTAGCATGAGCTGAGCAATCCGCTGGCAGTCGGCCTTATCGTAGAACCAGATACTGTAGATGCCCACTGACACACAGAGAAACAGACACAATCACATACAGCTCAGCTGCTCTTCCTCAAGAGAAAAAAACATTGCTGTGACCATCTGTACAGTTACAGTAAAATATCAGCCGAATAAACAACCAAAGGTATACGACCACACTGGAGAACTGTTTTACTAAACCAAAAAAGGTTCGATACATCAGGCTTTTATGATATAGTGACAATATATAGCTCTTTCAGAGTATAACAGAGTATAAATAAGCAATTTGATGCAGATGTTTAGTTAAATGCTTAGTTTCATGATTAAAACGATAGCTTCAAAACATATTAGGCAATGCAATACATTGATGACTAAGAAACAAATAAGATCAAGATAAAATTACTCATATTGGACATGTGGACATTTGTACAGTTACACAAGAAGGCCTTTTGCTGGCCAAAACCTACATGCCATCAATCAGGACAGTTTAGATCATTGACTCTATAAGAGTGAATCAGGGCTGCTTCTCACTGCACTAACAGCACATCAATGGACGGATAACAGATGAACAATAAGAAGTGTGTTCCCTTACAGTTGCCATTCCTGTAGAGCAGGAAAGGGTCCTGGAGCTGGAATTCCAAGTCTTTATTGATGGGCTCCACTAAGTTTTCTGTACTCAAACGGTTCATAATTGTGAAGCCATGATGAGGAGATGCAGATCTGCAGAAAAACATCCTTCCATTACATCACACCACTACAGGACAGATCAATGTGTTACCAATAATATCAGCTCCAGTCAGTCATCGCTCACCTGGCATAAACAAATAATGTGCCTTCAATCTCGGTCTTCTCCTGAAGTGAGAGAAATGTGTAAGATCTCATATTCAGTTACCGTGCGGATCACTAAATATCAGGAAAGGAAAACGAAAAAACCTACGCGTAGTTATGAGTTTTGAGTGATTTAACGTTAACCGCAATTTTTTAATTGATTCCCAACTGATTTAAGCTAACTTTCATTATAGTTTTATTATCAAATGACGCCTGTAATCATACATCCACTCCTTTAAAAAGGGACATGGCTTATGCAGCTAAAAACTGACGAGGGACACCCAAATATTCGTCAAACCTTCCTTATAATAATCTTCAACTACTGTCAAAAAACGATTCCATATTTGACCTCTGTCAACTTTTATTCATAATAAAGACTTGCCACTGTCTCTTATTAAGTGAATAGTATCATGTTAAGTGTTCACACCCATAGCCACAGCTTAACGTAATATTATTCACTTTATAATCTGAATAAGAGCTTGTTCTTTTGACAGTGGCGAGTCCTTACTATAAATACATTTTGACAGAAGCTACATTAAGCCACTTTAAGCTGTTTCCTTATAATGGACTTCTATGGGAGAGAAAACTCTTAACGTGATATTGTTCACTTTACCTGTCGAATATGGAATCGCTCTTTTGACAGTAGTTAGACATTATTACAAGGTAGGTTTGACAGAAATCTGGGTTTCCCTCGTCAGTTTTTAGTTCGGCGTTTTAGAACGTCCCTTTATAAACACCTGTTGTTTATCTAGCTGTGTTTATCATAACTGCTAATACACGATACTGACGTTCCAGCAGACACACGCGCTCTCATAACTTCCTGTGTGCTCCTGGCGAACCGATAGAACGGGTAATAAACATACAAACACCGCAGATCATCATAAAGAGATGCTGAGCGAGAGCGTTGCTACTAGCAACTGCAGGCTAACGGACGTGCGCGCGCGCTGATGTGGCGATACTTTTTGAAATCTCACCCATTCGTTTGCTTTGGAGTTGAATGTATAGAGCGCGACCTGCCCGGCAACGTCCAGTAGGTTCACTATGTAGGGGTCATGTTGCTGTAGAGCCGCCAGACTCATAAGCTGTCCCGCTTTATTCACACACTCCATCTTTACAAAGTACCTACACGGAACACATTTCAGGATGAATACTTCCGGTTGCCTTTTTCTTATGTCCGTGCTTCGGCCAGGGTTCGCTTATGGTTCCGTTAAGCAACCGTTCTCACACAAGTCCAGTAGTCGATTAATCGTCACTTTTAAACATACTACTGTTTCATTTTCTTTGTTTAATCGTACTGAAATAAACATTTATTTTATAGAGTTCATTAAAATCCTCCGTGATCGTGTCAGGATAGACAGAGGGTTCACAGACTTCCTCCGTGACAGGACAGACTGAGAGTTCATAATATAAATATACATATGTAAATATACATAAGCAATCAGACCAATGAGAAGGGTACAGTATACTAGTGCTGTGACAAGTCTCAGTCTAGCACAGATCACATGGCAAGGTTTTTAAAATAAATTAGATAAATAAATTAGAAAAAACTGAATAGGTAAGTGCTAGAATTACCTCTCTGGGATTGTTCACACGCACAACATAAGCATCTGGAGGGCACAGTTTGATCTAGCGAGTTTAGGTATATTAGTGAAGTCAAACCCTGTAGACAAGCATTGGTTCCTTGAATTTGATGTGAGCAGCTACAGTGCAATCTGATGAAGAGAGGTGTGACCTGGGCTTTCTCTATGCACTCTCAGTCTGTCCTGTCACGGAGGCCGTCTGCCTATCCCGTCACGATCGAAGGGACTGTTGTGGAACTCTGTATCTGTCCCATCAAGGAGGATGTTAATGAATTCTCTGCCCATCCTGTCTTGATCAAAAGAGCTGCCGCTGAACTTTTTGCTCGCCCTTTTCTGAACGGTTTTTGATCATTTGCTGCCTGCCCTGATCATCGCCTGTTTATCTGGATTACTCTTTTACTTTTTCTCTGCTGTTACTGTTAGCTATTTCTTGACCATGTCACGCTTTCTTCTAATAAAGTCTGCAAATGGATCCCACACTGCAAAAAATGCTTTCTAAGACTAGATTTTTTTGTCTTGTTTCCAGCTAAATTATCAAAAAATTCTGAAATCAAGTAGAATTTTCTAGACAAGACATTTTTTTTTTTTTTTTTTTAGAAAAAACAAGCTTAATTTAAGTAACTTTTAGATTAAAACAAGCTAAATAATCTGCCAATGTGGTAAGCAAAATATACTTATTTCAAACAGAAAACAATACTATTTTGCTTGTTTCAAGTAAATACTCACTTAATTTTAGCTTCTTTTTTCTGAAAACAAGACAGTAATTGGTTCTTGTCTAGAAAATCATTCTTGGTTTGACAATTCTTAGATATTTTGGCTGTAAATAAGACCAAAAAATCTAGTTTTAGGAAGCATTTTTTGCAGTGCATGTGACACCTTTTTCCATACACTCACTCTATGCAAGTTTCTATTTAATTGCATTGCCAAAAACACTAACATTGTTCAATGCAATTTTCCCTTTAAAAGTCATTTCATTTATTTGTCTGAACATGTGTAACTTTTTTCTGTCGAATAATTTGGGTTGCCAAACATTCAGTGCATCTCTATGAAACCTCAGCCCTCCTAAACACCCTGAAGTCTTGAACCACTGGAGTGGGGTTCCTGAGCCTATCTTCATAAGGGAGGACAAGAGGATCTAGTGGTTATCTGTGTCAAAAGCAGAAGACAAGCAAGATGACAACTAAGGATTTGGAAGTTGCCCTTGCAGGCCTCAAGGCTTCAGTAACTGAACGCAGGTATTTTTAAGTCTCAGTTGAGTCAGTTTGTTTGCTGTCCATGAGGTTGTCCTGTGTGAGAAATACAGAGTTGGTTGCACACAGCTCACTCAAGTGTCTTGATGCGATCTCTCGATGTGGTGTGGAGAATTGGCCGCAGATGATAGTTTTACTTATAAAGAATATGGCAAACTATAGGACCATACCATACGACCCCTATACTGTCCTGTAACTATAGGAGGACAGGACCCTTTCAGCCAGTGCTGCCACAATTTAAGAGCTACTTTGATGGCTACCAGCTCTTTTTTATATTTCTGCTCCATGGTAAAAAAAAAAGTTTTAAAATCATATCATATGACCCCTTAAAGTAACACACTACTTTAAATTGGAGTTACTTTTTCAAATAAGTGGCGCCAGTTAGTTTGTTCCCATGTATTGATTGGCAGCTCACATGTTGTCATGTTGAGAAAAGTGAACACAACAGTCAAACTCAGAGTATTATGAAAACTCAGAATATTATATAGACGTGAAAGATTTAATGGTAAATAATACAAATATTTATGTATTTATTCCCATTTTACTCACTAATGTCTTTGTTACTGACCTTCAGTGATCCATTTCAACCATACTATAAGCAAAAATAACACTTTGTGTTCCATTCGTGTTATTGCTGAATAATCTTGAACTTCCTTCTCTTGTGTATCACAGTGTATCACTGGCTTAGTTGACAGCATGTTCTCAATAAAAAAAGCCTGCTGACGATACCCAAGAGTCTCCTGGTCATTGCGTTTAAATTTCCAACTCTGTCTAAATGTAAAATCAATAACAGCCTGATCAAACATTACATACACTTTAATATTCATATGCAGCTGGAAGCAACTAATAAAATATTATTTACTTATTGGTTTGTTTGTTAAAAATACTCACACTTCTTTGGACTTTGGTGCCCAATAACCTCATCTTTTGACTATTTTAACTATTTTATTTATCTCTATCAAAAGCCACTTAACCATTTTCCCCCCTGTAAAGCACTACCATGTTTAGAGGAAAATGTTATGAAAAACTGTTTCTAAAAATAAAGCATCACCTGGACCTCTGCTGGAAAAGGAAATGGACTTCTTGGAATTGAATACCCCTGCTTTATTTCTACTTTTCAAAGTGGACTATAATAATAAAGCATAACCCAGGAGCTTTTATTTCTCAGTGTAAATAATTGTGCATTAAAAGGTAATTTATGTAATTTAAAAAAGCAGTGCTTAATAGACAAAAGAAATGTAGAAATTGTTAAGCAGTTTAAAATATATGGCTTGCACTTTTTATCCACGTGTGATTATTAGAGTGTAATTACATTTTCTTACATTTAAAAACCATCTATGTACTGAGCAATTTGTAATGGACTTTGAGCTCAAGATTTATAAATAATAGGCATGCATCTACAGCGTTCAGAAGTGCGATGTAACATGTGATGTTACCAAGAAACCTCCAGACGTCGCTGTTACACAGACGCACATTCTGCGCGCGCGCGATTGTAATGGGTACAAATAAAAAACAAAACAAAACAAAAAAAACTAAGATGAACTAATTTTGCACTTGCTTATGGAAGTAGCCTAAAATAAAGGGCCTGGTTCTTGTCTAGCTGCATTTCATATTGTCTGTTGCTAAAACTTCCTAATCAGATAGATCCGTTTTTAATGAAATATTAGAGAGTGCTTTATTCGCTTCCGCTCTCAGTAGCACAGAAGGTTTGAGTCAGAGGATTATTATGGGGGATTATCTGCTACAAACAGGTAATCCAACCCCACACTCCCATAAGTTCCTCTCTGCTTTCAATTTCTGGCAATAATGAGCAGAAAACAGCATGCACTCAGTGAATGATATGCTTCAGTGAGAGGGATGAATGGCGTTCATACTGGGAATACGAGGTAAGACTTATATCCAGTTTACTTGTATCTAAAGATTAAAATAAGTAGACATAACCTTGACTTTATGAAGCCAAAGGTCTGAACTAAGTATAGATACTCAGTGTCAAATTACTCAGTGTCAAAAGCCTGGGATAGGCTAAGTGACCTGTTGAAAAGCCTGTTAGATGTCCTGCAAAGGTAATTGAATATTCCGGGCAACCATATTCCCCGAACACGGCCTTAATTTAAAACAGACGCACAACTGCAGCGAGCGCGCGGGGGTGGGGATGAAAGAAAAACAGTGCTCGGTTTTCTCTAATTCGGAATAAGATCCCTGACAGACTGGCTGGTGCTCGAGGGATCTTCGAGCCGAGGGGCATCGTCATGAGTGATCGCTTCTAATGGCGCTCAGTGGATTTAATCTTTATCGCGGAGTGGAACGCGTCCTGGACACCCGGATGTTGCGAAGATGCGCTCGTGGAGCTCAAGGCATCAGCATCAGCATCATTGCACGCTAGTCAAAACATGATAGATGAGATGGTTTAATGCAGCCACGCGAACTGGAATATAAAAAATAATCTTTAAACATTTTCAATGTGGAGGAAGGGATGGACGAGCCAGAGGAACCGACTGAAGGTAAACGCAGGAATCTAGATGTGACGTTTATTATTAAAAGGGATTTAACTGGTGACACGGAATTTAAAAGTATGTCGGTGTTAAAGTTGTGTAGAATCTACTATCATACTAGTCTTTATGCGCGAGTATTATGGTGACAGTTGCACCATATATAAAATATAAACCGGAAGATATAAAATCATCAGGTGCCTTATGTACAGTACAGCGTTAAGGATTCGAACCGTTATTACGATTAAACTGTGTCCATCTTTGACACGGTTTGATTTAAGAGTATTACAAGCTGCTTTACACAATCAGATCAAGTAGTGGCCTCAAAAAGTATTTAGAGTGTCCAAACACACAGAACAGAAGTTGGTTTGAAGTGCTAGAAAAAACATCATCATGTGATGATCTACACGTTTAGGACATCTGTGTGTACAAAACAGACCTCAGCATGAAAGCAGAAATGTTGTTTTGTTTCAATCTCTTAATGTTTGTTTGACTCATCTTCAGTCTTGGGTTATGGATAGTTGAGGCATTCTGGGTTTCTAGCTTTTCTAGACTGGTAATTGGGCTCTAGATTGATTTTAAAGAAGTGTGTTTGTTTATGTTAATATAAATTGTGTATGATTGAAAGAACACTTTTTGAATATTTTTGTACTCTGTGAAATAATTCAATCGATGTTGATATTTGATAGGTCAGTGTTTACTTCCTTTAGAATCCTATTCAGAATGCAAGAATATAATTACTTACTTATGGAAATACAAATTTCAATATAATACCATTTTGTTTTGGAGGGCAGCCATGGACAAAGCAAGCAATCTTGCCTTAATTTAGAGAGAAAATATGTTTTTTTTAAACTGAAGCGATGAACAGATCTCTTCAGCATGCTTTGATATTACAGTCAGCACTGAACTCCTCCTGTTGCAAGCTGTGCAATTCATCCTCAGCATTCACATAACAGTGGCACTATGATATATATGAATGAGACAAATAATATTTATGAATATACAGTGCTGTATTTTTTTCTTAAAGGAACAGTTCATGGATTTCATTAAAAATATCTTAATTTGTGTTCTGAAGATGCATAAAGGTTTGAAACTACTCAAGATTGAGTAATTAATAGCAGAATTTTCATTTTTGGTTGAACTATCCCATAAAAGACTTTTTTCCCCTCAATGATCTGTTTTTAGGGGCAAACTATGCCAGTGGCACCAGAGCCCCGGTCTCTAGTGATGGCCCTCCCGTCTGGTCAGAATCGCCATCGATCACCAGCCATCATTCGCCGGCCCAGTCTGCCGCACTCACCTGGCAGGCCGCGATTAATGCCGCCAGAAAGTCTCAGGGTTCCCCCAAAACCAAGACCTTCTCTGCTGCTGCAAGCACTGCTCCAGCTGGCTCGCTCGCCCAGAGGAAACGCCAGCAATATGCCAAAAGCAAGAAACAGGGAAGCACCACTAATAGCAGACCTCCAAGAGCACTTTTCTGCCTGACTCTTAATAATCCTGTGCGCAGAGCGTGCATTAACCTAGTGGAGTGGAAGTATCCTTATATCAGCGGGGACTGCATTTGCAGTCTGGAGTTACCCACACAATGCATCCATCCACCCCATGACTTGGCTATAATATGCAGCATCGGTCTCAAACTCAATTCCTGGAGGGTCACAGCTCTGCACAGTTTCCTCCACTGCAACCCCAACCAAACACACCTGATCCAGCTAATCAGGGTCTTCAGGTTCACTAGAAATGTCCATGCAGGTGTGATTTGGAGCTGGTTGGAGGTGAACTCTGCAGAACTACAGCCCTCTACGAACTTTAGTTAAAGACCACTGGTTTAAAGGGATAGTGAAACATCTAAGGACATGGTTTTCTTCCAGCCCAGGCTCATTGAGAACATACGCTTGTGGTGATGTTTCAGCAGCACTGGTATTATGTGCCTTATTGTACCATTGGCGGCAGTTTCTAGGTAAAGCAACATGTTCAATAAACATTATGCTTGCAGCATTTTTATTGCATTGGCTCAAGCATGCATTGCAGCGGTTGAGAATTGAAATGTCCGGGAACCATAGTTTCTCAGGATTTGTACCATACACATGTAACACCAACCTTCAAAAGTATCAGTAAATCACACAGCACGTTAAAATTGTTTTGAGGTCATAACATAATATTTTGCAACTGTGTGTGTAATTAAACTTTCTTAATGAAAACTTTGGCCTATTATTTGGTTGAATAGTAATAAAAGTTGTTATACTGCATCCGTTTTAACTGGAAACTGCAGCATTTTGTAAGACAGGTGCGAGTTCTGCAGAAACATAGGCAGAGGCACGTATTTCCAGTGAGCTGGGTGGGTTTCCTTCCTTCACAAAAAAAACTATTGAGGGTCTAACTTCATCGAGTCAGCGACATAATTAGGAATTATTTCCTTACTCACATTGAAAGCCAGGGACAGTAGTGTGGCCAACTGGCTAAGCAGTGAAATACGACGCCATTTCCTTTTTCTTTTACACCTATTGAAACTTTAAATTTCTGCCTTCTGATATTAACATGAGTCTTTATGGGGCAAGTGAACATAAACAGTAAGATGTCTTGAATTACCTTGAACTGACCATTGCATGTGCTTCACTAATGGTCTTGAGGGTGGACATGTTAAGGGGTTATATTACACACTGATTTAAAATAACCCGTCCTGTGGCACACCCCACCCACAATGCCCTTCAAAAAAGCCACAATGGCGTTTGGAGTTCACCATACCCGACATGTTAGCTTCTGAGTTTGGGACAGGACTATCAGTGTGGCTGTCCGGTATTTGAGTGGTCAGAAACAATTACACATAATATCTTTGAGAGTTTTAAATACAAATGATTGTTATTTTACTTCCTAATCCAGTTTGATATTTGCTATTGTTTTCCTCCTTAAACTTGTTATTTCCAGACCTTTTGATATCTTTATACTGCTGTCAATATTTGCCAACTGCGTGGCCTTAGCTGTTTACATCCCCTTTCCCGAAGACGATTCCAACTCAACTAATCATGATTTGGTGAGTACTGTGACGTCTCTTCTGATTTCTCATTGGCTGTGCTGTGGGATTAGTTTCTGCTAATAGAGATTAGATGAGTGAATTAGAGTGGAATTACACAAGCCCAAAGACGAATTTGCAAACATTCAAAAGGTGCTCATCCATGCTGCTCGTGTTTGTGCCTGAAGGTTTATGAAATGGCTGCTCTATAATTGCTCTGTTGTTTGTGTGGAAGTAGCTTCATGGGAAAGAAAAGGGATCTTTTTCATATCTCAGTTGTATCTGAATATGAATTCAGATATTTTTGATCAGAATCCTTCAAGAACATGATTTATGTAACTCATCTAGACTGTAGACTAAATTTTCATTTATTTATTCATTTATTTTTACTTGCATTATTTAAATTTGGGAATTAATTAACATGATCTCACGCTAATACATCGTACATAAGATCTTTAAATAAATGCACTGATAATGTCAGTCTAGAGTTTCTGGTTAATTTAGGCGATCAGCGCTGTCCATGGTGCTGAAACCATAATGCTCACTATATATCCTACATTATTTACTTATACAATGCATTTGAAGCATACAGTGTTTGGTCCTTCAGATTTTGTGTGGTTTTACATATTTTACACTGAATTCCACCAAAACCTATGAATGCACAAAGGGAATAAAAAACTCAACTATATAAAAAGTAAAGGAAGTTTTTAACACCTAGTACCTAGTAGAATAACTGCTTACACGTTCATTAGCAGCAAGAAGTGCAAGTTAACAAATGCATCCTGTAGTTCTTTCTAATATTTTGGCCCACCCCTCAAAGAAACACTTCAGCTCAGTGACATTTGTAGGCTTTTCAACATTAACCATATCCGTCATGTTTAATCTGGACTTGACTTGACAACTCTTTTAATATTCTTGTTTTTGCTTGTATGTATCGATCGTTGTTATTCTACATGACTACTTGAGTTTATGCACAGGTGGCTTTCCGTTCTTTCACATAGCTACTGGGCAGAGCCACACAAACAAAGACTACTTCACACCTCAAGACTCTATGATTGAAACCCGTACCAAATACAGTGCTTGTGGCTGCTATAGTAGTTTGAGACTGAAGCTCATGTCTGTAGCACTGTTTTTCTGTTGACTGAAGAATGCTGTCTGTTTATCATTATCATCTCCTATTCGTCTCATTAGGTCTGTCATGGCATTAATCATAACTACTAATTTTTGCCACTCTCTCAAACACTTAAACACTCAGTGTTCTCATCTCCATCCCCAACCATGCGAGGTTAGGTGCCGAATCTTTTAACCACAAGGTAACGAAAGCCCAACTGCATGTTCTGTGGAGTCTAGCCTGCTTGATCACTAGTGAAGCACTTGATGCCACAGTGACCTGCATTCGGTCACAACACTGGCCCTCCCCCCACATCACCACTAACTGTAGCAGCACAGCACCAGAAACAGCTGCTTCCGGATGCTTGCTTTACCATTTCTGCCTTTTGCTAAGCAGAGCGGTGATGACAGAGATGAGCGGGTATAAGGGATCAAGAAATTATACCAAAAGAGTTTAACCTTGAGGCCAGTGTGTCGGAACATGCTAATCACCTGACAAGTGCACAGACACGTCATAAGTAGTGTGCATTTAAACGTTTGTTGGAATTTCTGTGAATGGAGCTAAATCAGCAGTTGTCAGCATTCATGCCTCTGTGTAGGACGCTAGCATCTTATCTAGTGTCTGAAATGAAGAATATTCCGAGCACCAAATTCAATCAGAATTGAAATGTCAGAATATTCAGAAGCAGTATACCGTCGCTCAGCCTTTTCAAATTTCTTTTTGCCTTCAAACGGAGAACGAAAAAGAAGGCTAAGTGGCGGTATAATGTTTCTGAACATTCTGACACCTTGCCCTGCTGAAGCCAGGGTGTAGATTCATGAAAACATGACGCAACACTCGCACATAGCCTATATGTTTGATTAAAAACAAAGGTTTAGTATACTGAGAGGTGGGAAAGAAGAACAATGACAGCAGCAGTATGGTGTAATACTTACTGGCCTACTACCTTTCCATTCATTCTTTTCATGGCTTTGAAAAACTTTTATCTTGTGTTTCTTTACGTCGCTTTTTGCTTAACTCCGGGTCGTTTTAAAAAAAACTGTGGCAGCTCAGCTACAGTGTGAACGGAAAGTATTCAGCCTAGTTTTTACCCCTTTAAATTTTTCACTTTTTGTTATATTGCAGCCATTTGTGACACTCAGAGACAGAATTGTGGCAAGAGATTTTGTGGCACAGATTTGGCCAAGGTTACAAAAACATTTCTTCTGCACTTAAGATTCCTAAGAGCAAAGTGGCTCCATAATCCTTAAATGGATTGTGCTTAGAACCTCAGAGTGGGCCGAAGCTTTACCTTCCAACAAGGCAATGACCCTAAGCACACAGCTAAAATAACCAAGGAGTGAAATCACAACAACTCTGTGATTGTCCACCAACGTTTACCATCCAACCTGACAGAACTGGAGAGGATCTGCAAGGAGGAATGGCAGAGGATCCCCAAAT
>JAUCMT010000147.1:152626-163508 GCA_032357475.1 Enteromius thamalakanensis | reverse complement strand
GAGAGTCCGCCAGAACGAGGTCGAGCTGCTCTTGGTAGCTCCGTTCTGGCCGGGTCGAATATGGTTTGCGAACCTAGAATCCCTCCTCGACGGCTCTCCGTTGGAGATTCCGATCAGGAAGGACCTTCTCTCTCAAGCAAGGGGCACGATCGTGCACCCCCGCCTGGAGCTGTGGAACCTATGGGTATGGCCCTTGAAGGGGCGCAACTCATAGAGGTCGTTCAGACTATATTCTTCAGTCTAGGGCTCCTTCGACAAGGAAACTCTATGCCCTAAAGTGGAAACTTTTCACCTCACGGTGCGAGGACCATCAGCAGAATTCAGTGGACTACCCGATTAACGTAGTTCTGCACTTTCTGCAATCAAGACTGTCCACGGGACTGGCTCATTCCACTTTGAAAGTTTATGTGGCAGCTATATCGGCCTTTCATTCCCGATTAATGATTGGTCAATAGGGAGGCATCCTTTGGTCATTCGATTCCTTCGCGGAGCACTTAGCCTGAGGCCGGTGACGCGACCCCGAGTTCCAACTTGGGACCTGACAATACTGCTTGAGTCCCTCCGCTCACCTCCCTTCCACCAGATCGCTTCCTCACCATCAAGATGGCAGTTTTGCTGGCTCTCACCTCTCTGCGAACTGCAGGCGTTTGCCCCTCTTCCTACCCAAGGTTTGGGTCAGGAGGGGCTACGCTGCTTGTGTCCAGTGCGAGCACGGAGATCTATTTCCTGGAGGAAGTCAGACCAGCTATTTGTCTGCTTCGGTCCTCCAAGGAGGGGTCTCCCTGCATCCAAGCAGACCCTGAGCAGGTGGATTGTGGATGCTATCTCTTTGGCTTATTTATCTTCTTGTCTCCCCTCCCTGATGGCAGTCAGAGCACATTCGACTAGAGGTGTGGCGGCCTCAAAGGCTTTTTTAGCAGGTGTCCCGGTTCTGGACATCTGCAAAGCTGCGGGGTGGTCTTCCCCCCTGACTTTCGTCAGGTTCTATGGGTTAGACCTTCCCTCTACCCCAGGCTCGGCTGTCCTTTTGCCTTAGCTGTGCTGCTCCACACTAGGCTGGGACTTGTGGGTCTGGAGGCGTGGGTATTTCGTTCCCAAAGCGTTTTTGACGCAGTGTTGAGTTCCTGAAAAGGAACGTCTCAGGGTTATGCATATAACCCCGGTTCCTTGAAGGAACGAGACACTGCGTCTTCTTGCCACACCCACTGCATCCCTTCCAGCGCTTGCTTTATTCTTGAGGGCTAGTGACTGATTCATCTCAGGTGTTCTTAAGCACCCAGTCAGTGACGTCACCCGATCTTGACGGATTTCACAGTAGATTCAGAGCGTGGTTTTGCCGAAGGCGTTCCCAAAGCGTTTTTGACGCAGTGTCACGTTACTTCAAGAAACCGGGGTTATATGCATAACCCTGAGACGTTTTTTGCTAAAGTATGGCACTCTATAGTGATGCAGTTTCCTGATGACCAACACATCATAATTTCTAGTGACAGCACACACAGCAACGACAAACTACATAAATATATTTCACATTTCTTAAAGTTCTTGTCTGATGCATCACACATGATTGACAGTTCAGTTTTACAGTTTATATTTTCTTTCATTTCATTAATATTTGTAGCATTGATCATATTTGTTCTCCTGGTGGCTTTTGTATGTAGAACCATGAGCACCATACAGTATATCATTTATATAATTATTTATAATTTATGTAATATAAATGAATCTATATATGAGTATGGGCCATGCTTTATGGGATGGTCACTTATGATTCATCAGCTGCTTTAGTTTTACCACATGATTGTTAAATGGATAGTTCATACAAAAAATACATTTATGTCATCATTTACTCAATATCATGTTGTTCCACAGCATCTTATTGTTAGGAACTGGATGGAGTCATAGTCTAAAGCAGGGGGCGTTTCCTTCGAGTGGCATGAAAGGTTACAAAAATAAACTCTTAGTACCAAAATAAAAACACCAGTATAACATTAAAATGTATATAAATTGCTCATTTTTCTAAAGAAACATTAACAGCGACACCAGCAGATGATTCTCTCGCCTCCCCTCAGCCCGTTGAGTTTTAACAGACCAGCAGGGGGTAATTTTGTGAATAAATGGAAGACAATGCCTCCATGGTGATATGATTGGATATGAATGGTTATGTTCAGCTGTGATAAATCTGACCTCTTGTGTTTATGTGCTGTCACAAATCAGTCTGAATGAACAATAGAATGGCATTAATGGGAAAACTAAAGACTAATTCATATTTGGCTTTAATAAATAGTATATTGATTACGTTCATAATGTAAAAATATTATTATTATTATTATTATTATATATTTTTTTATTTAACCAAGAAAATGTTACTGGGACATGGATTTGCATTAGATTGTTTCTGCTTTTTTCGACAGCTAGTGTCAACATGACTGAAAATCTGGGCAAATGTTTTTTAATTTCCGCCTTTAGCCAACTATAGTCACAAGTTTCATCATTACACAAAACCCAAACATAGTTAAGTTTTTTTCCCAAATCCATAGTTCCAAAGAACTTTGCTCTTGGGCAAAATGTAAGAAATATTGTTTGTAAAATATATAAAAAACTTTGTTTTATTACTAAATTGTTATTAATATTGTTTAATTGTTTACGATGTGTTAAAGGATGTTTTAATGACAAAGCATTGGTCTACACAAGGATGCCGTGATTGAAGAACTCTGTAGGAAGTAGTGGATGTTAGCTGGAAATTGTTGAAAGGATTTTGTCTGGCACATAGCTGGCAACTGTTCACAAGAGCTTACAACCTGATCTAGTGCTGCCCTCTGACCTGATGTAATGAGATTAGCTCCGCTCGGAGAGGAGGCATCCAGTGCGTGAGGTCAGAGGTCATGCTGGATGGAGATTGTGCTGCTGTAGGATCCTCAGGGATCACGCAGAATCTCATCTGGGACATCCCCTAGCCCTGGTGCCAGATGAGTGTTATTAGATACAGGTCCATGAAATGTGCAAAAGATAAAACCCACCTGACTTGACATTATGCCCTGTATTTATTTGGTATTTGCAATGCTGTACAGACAAACTTATACCCCCGGTTTCACAGACAAGGCTTAAGCCTAGAGTTTTCTTAAAACTGAAAGACACTTGCACCGACTGATCTTAAGGCATGTCAGTGCTTTTGTTTTTTCTTAAGATGCATACCAGTAATGTTTTTTTTGTTTATAAAAATACTTAAATGTCCTTATTGATCTATTGCCAAATCCTGCCTTAGGCTAAGCCCTGTCTATGAAACTGGGCCATAATGTTGTAAATAACCTGAACTCACATTCAGTTATGATTGTAAATACTGATGAGTGTATGTGTGTTTAGTCTCTTCAGTGTCGTGCTGGAGCTGGTAACCAAAGATCGAGATGTCAGCGGGCAGTCAGGTGGCAAGCCGGGTGGCTTCGATGTCAAGGCTTTACGAGCGTTTCGAGTTCTGCGGCCCCTCCGCCTGGTGTCTGGAGTACCAAGTGCGTCACCATCTTTACCCAGCATTAACAGCCAGAACACGGATAACATGCTAATAATATGTGTGTGTGTGTGTAGGCTTACAGGTAGTGCTGAACTCCATCATTAAAGCCATGGTTCCTCTGCTGCACATTGCTCTGCTTGTACTCTTCGTCATCATCATCTATGCCATCATTGGGCTGGAGCTGTTCATCGGGAAGATGCATGCAACCTGCTATCTGAACGGCACGCGTCAGTGTGTTCTCACATTCACTAGACTAATTCATGATAAGGCCAATTTCACAGACTATGCCAGGACTAGACCTTAGTTAAATTAAGGTATTTAATTAGCTTTTATAAAAATGGCTTAGAAGAAAACGTTACAGGTGTGCGTCTTGAGAACAATGTGATTGACATATTTTAAGATATGTCAGAGCAAGATAATTTCAGTTGAAAAAGTTTCAGTCTGGGACTAGCTTAAGCCTTGTCTGTGAAACCGGAGGTAAATGTTCTGTTTTGAAAATGTCTTTTGCATTACATAAATACACACACACCAAATGTAAAAAATAATGGGTCTTAAAGATATTCTAACCAGGGTACCTCATACACACAGTACAAGAATAGCACAAGTTCCAGAGAATTAGCCACATCTTTCTCATTCTCCACACAGGTACGTTAGCAGAGGAGGACCCAGCTCCCTGTTCTCTCTCTGGTCATGGGCGTCACTGCCCTCTCAATGGCTCTGTGTGCAGGGATGGTTGGCATGGGCCCAACAATGGCATCACAAACTTTGACAACTTCCTGTTTGCCATGCTGACAGTGTTCCAGTGTATCACCATGGAGGGTTGGACTGACGTGCTGTACTGGGTGAGACTCACAATGTCTTCCTGTCGCTCAAATGTTTACTGTTGCTGGCATACTATTTGCTATTTCCTGCTGGGAGCATCCACTTCTGATCTAAGCGCTTTTCCATGACTCACAGAGTTCTCAGTAGATGCTAATGAGATTGACTATTTAAGACTGAAGGGACAAAGTCAGAAGACATTGAGAACACAGGAAAGCGTGTCAGCCTCTTCCTATCGGTGCTGGATGAAGTACACATACAATAATAAAGTATTACTCAAGCGAAAGTAATGCTTTTCAATTTTACTGTTTTTAAAATACAAAAATAATTTATTATTTAATAATTATATAATTAATAATAAAATAATAAAAATAATAATATATAATTTATTATATAAGATTTTTAAAGTACTACAAGCACTGTTAAATATACCATGTTTATTTATTCTTCATTTTTTAACATACTTAATCCTTCAGTATAAGAAAGAGTAGTAGATGAAGAAACTTGTAAGGATATGCATTGATCTGAAAATTTTTGATTTCAAAAACATTTGATTTAACTACCAAAACATATCTTAATTTTGTAATAATTTAGGTGTTCCCAGGGACTGGCACAGTTTTTTCTCAGAAATTATTATTTTAATTTTGCCTCCTTTAAAAGCACTGATGAAAGGGTTATGGCAAGCTCTCCCTCTAGAGGAGGTGGTTGCTGCACATCTATGAATAATTATACTAATTCATTACATTGAGCACTTTTCTAGGCACTCAAAGCACTTTATACTGTGAGGGGGATCTCCTCATCCACCACCAATGTGCAGCATCTACTTTGATAATGTGACAGCAGCCACAGTGCACCAGAACGCCCACCACACACCAGCTTATTGGTGGAGAAGTGACAGTAATGAAGCCAATCAGTAGATATGGGGATGAGTAGGAGGCGATGAAGGTCAGAGGTCAGTGGGCAAATTTTGCCAGGATGCCAAGGTCACACACTGTTATTTTTTAAAGAAAACCTGTGATTTTTTAATGACCACAGAGAGTGTGGAACTCAGTTTAACGTCTCATCTAAAGGATGGTGCTTGTTGATAACATAGTGTCCCCATCACTTTCTGGGGTGCTAGGTCCCACACTGACTACAAGGCGAACACCACCTGCTGGTCACCGTAGCACCTCTTCCAACAGCAGCCTGGTTAGGGTTAGGTGGTTCAAATCACCAAAACAAACATACCTCTACCATAAGAGGGACTGGTCCTTCCACACCACCAAAAAAGAAGTCTTGTGCTGTCTTTCCAATTCCACATTTAGCTCTGGGTAATGGAAGCATTGTTCATTCCCACATAAATAACCACTGGTATAGCGGACCCTCATACTCAAAGATCAATACTAGGAACGTCAGTTCGCCACCTCCATGCAGCGATTACCTGCTACCACTTACTGCCAGCTTCAGGCTTGGAAAGCCATTCAGGGCATGCCAAGTTTGGTTTTGCAGACCATAGGACAAGGCTACAATTTGATTGTAAACCTCCTTGCTTCAGAGGTGTTTTATGACAATTTGCATGGTCTCCAGGCTGAAGTGCAAGTCTGTTTACAGAGGGAGCCATAGAGATGGTTTCTGCGAGTCAGGCTTTTACAGCCATTATTTACTAGTTCCCAAGAAAGATTGTGGACTCATGTCCTTCCTCGTTCTCAAATGCCTTAATCAGGGGACTGTTTTTATTGAATCTGAAAGGTGTTTACCGTAACACCCCTCATCCCAGACCATTGAGATTCACATTTAGGGAGTTGTCTTATGAAAACTCTACTTTGGTCTGTCTCTGTCCTATACACTTGGTGGAGTGCATGTATGCAGCTATTTCCTCATTATGTGCCAGCTTCTTGGCCAATAACATTAAGCATGGTCCTCTACTTTCAAGCGAAAGGCATGACTTGGCATACCCGTCCAGAGCTGTGAAGCCTTTATGTTTGACCCCTTGATGGGAGTCTTTACAGCACCCTTTAAGAATGACTAACAGGCACAAGTCATCACTTTTCTAGCTCTTCCTAACCCCAATTTACTCTGTTAGAATGAATATTGCATGTTCTGGCCACTGTCTGCACTCAGGGCAGCTAGTTGTACTCTTGTAGAGAGTGCTGTAAAATGCTGCCATTAAGCAGGATAGATCTAGCTGAATAGTTGATGCTATCCATAGCCATTGCTTATGCCTTAGTGGGCTTACAGTGTCCTATTGGAATAAGAACCCACTCCTCCAGAGGAATGGCCTGCTCCTGGGCTCGGCCCACCGGAGTTTCAATTGGTAAAGTCTGAGCAGCAGCTTGCAGGTCTTTGCTACCATCACTAAATTTTACAACTAGGACATGTTTTTTGAAAGACATCCTGGGATTTATATTGGCCACAGAGTCAGGACCTCAGTTACACTCACATAGACAGACCTTCAGACTGATGGTTTGTCAAACCCCCAATCACAGTATTTTGTTAAGTGTCCAGGGTGTGGAAATGAGTGATCAATTCAGTGAAACTCCAGGCTTTCTCAGACCGGATCATTGAATCAGTCATCGGATCTCCTTAAGTTTCTGCGTTTGGATAGATTGTTTGTTTGTTCTCCTTTGTTTCCGTGTTTAGCTCCTGTCTCCTGTTCCCAGTTTGTTTCCTTATTTACAATTGGTTAATAAAGTAATCCAAGCTGTGTCTCATTTTACCCCTCTTTATTCTGTGTTTTTCAGTGTTACTTTACTGTTATATTTTGCCATCTTCTTTATTTTTGTTTTCAAGGAATGGAATGCTGTGTTTAGATTCCTCTGCTCTTCGTTGCCTGACCTGCCGTAACAGGATCAGTTCAATTTGTCAGTGAATGATTCAGTGGGATTTGTAAACCGATTTAAAGGATTAGCTCTTTGATGAATCAAGCATTGCTGTTACATCTTGTCAAATTCTTTGGTTTCAAATGGAGTAAAAAGTATGATATTAGGCTTTGGAACGTAATGAAGAAAAATAAAGATATAAAAAAACGAAACAAAAAAACTTTGACAAGATTCTTAAAAAATGTTTTTCACTACAGTAACAAAGTAAAAATACTTTCCACTGCTGTTTATACTTGATGCTTCAGATTACACAAATCTAAATAAATTAACTGTAAATGTCCAGTTGCAATAGCACTTTACAAAAAATCTTCTACATGTCAGCATTATGTAACGTCGTGTCTTAAACAAAGTCTTTTAATGACAAACAAAAACGTGGAGTAGTATACATATACTTACAAACAGAGTATTCACAAAACCACATGCAACGGTTATGACCGACAACCAAAGACTAACAGACGGAAACTTAAGTAGGGGAGACAATGAACGCTAACGAGGGAAATACACCTGAACAGAATACATGATTAACAAAAACTAGGTCTCGGAGCGCATGAGGAAAGACAACAAACATCACACGATACAAAACAACAAACCTGAACCAAATACAAATAGAAACTCAGAACAAAACAAACCAAGAATGTTACACATTACTTACTACATTAGGAATATTTCAGCTTAATATCAAATTATAAAAATAACCCTTTAGGTAACACCATTTAGGAAACAATATTTACTATTTACTAGGTGCTTATTACTGCATGTAAATAGTACAATGGTTGTTTATTAATACTTATAAAGCACACATGAGTGCAGGACTAGATACCTTATCTAAACATGACTACTATAACAACTGCCTTATTATCAATAAGCAGCATATTAAAAGTTTACAGAGAGAAGGCTCTTAGTAGTGAATAGTGATTGGATGGATTAATTACTAATGTAATTAACAGAACGCATCATTGTGAATTATTCACTTTTGAATTGGACATCATTTGCATACAAGATGGGAAATTCACTGATATCAAGTTCTGCTAGTCTAATGACCTGAATATCTTTAAAAGTTGCCGTATTTCTGTTTTTAACATGAGTTAATCTAAGAGTTGCTGTGTTTCCATGTGTTTCAGATGAATGATGCTATGGGCTCTGATTTGCCTTGGGTCTATTTTGTCAGTCTGGTCATTTTCGGCTCCTTCTTTGTCCTCAATCTAGTTTTGGGTGTTCTCAGTGGGTGAGTTATTTTATCCAAATGCTGTTCAACTACTGTAGTTTTATAGATGCGTCCTTCACAGTGCCGTGACCAAATCAATATATCTACTGTATGGTCCTTATCTGGGTACATGTTCTCTTCCATATAGTATGGTGTTGCTAGTGTGAATTTGTCTGCATGTGTGCACCACAGAGAGTTCTCGAAGGAGCGTGAGAAGGCCAAGGCTCGTGGAGATTTCCAGAAACTGCGTGAGAAGCAGCAGCTCGAGGAGGATCTGAAGGGATATCTGGATTGGATCACACAAGCTGAGGACATCGACCCTGATAATGATGAGGATGGAGATCAAGAGGCCAAACGCAGCCGTACGTAAAATGCAGTTTCTCAAGAGCAATTTTGGAAGGGGACCCAAATAATACAGCAAAATTGTACTTGTAAGGATAGAGACAGTATGTGTGCATAGCATAGAGACTTTAAACTCATGTTTAATGTGAATAAAATAGCCTTAACAGCCTACTTACACACAACTACTGAAGCACTCTGCTCTCTCTGTTGGACTCGTGTGTGTGTGTGTGTGTTAGTGAGGTAAAGTGGGAAAGCAGCAGGCAAGTGGACCAAACCAATGTGGGGCAAAGAAGGTCTCTGTTTCCACAGTCCACAAAGTGACTTACAGAACTGTAATAATTACCACATTGTGACGAGCATGTTTTAATTAGGTGTTTCTAGAGGTCGACCGATGTATCGGCTTCGCCGATTAATCGGCACCGATAGTTGATTCATCAGTTATCGGCAAAAATCTTAGTTTTTCCGGGTTGCTGGGAAGGGTTCGTTATCACTATAAAGTGCGAGAGCAGCGAAATAAAACATGCATTTGAAACGTGAGAGAGCACAGTGCGGATACTGCTGACATTTCAGATGCACATTTAAAACACAGACAATGAAAAGGTATGTATACAGTACACTCCAGTCAATATTTCCATGTCAATATAAAGTAATTAATTTGTTGACTGGATGCTACATTGAAGAAAGAACAGCAGTATGTTTGACAACAAAGCTGCTGGACGCTAACATTAGCCGTACCGCAAGCAGTTAAATAAATGAATAAATGCATGCACAAATACATGCAAGTCCGAGCCAAGTGTTTAATGTCATGATTGTTAACATACATTTGACCTGATCTTGAGTGTTGTTTGTCAGAGCCTGTAATTGATAAAAGTGAATCTGCAGTGGTGGCAGAAAAATTAAACAGGATTATTATTTCTATACATTTTTCACTGATTTATGCAATCTGATCATCTCTGTATGAATGAATGAATGGCGGCTCACTAACTAAGGATATAAATACATGAACAACATCTGTAAAGCTGCAACCCACCAAAATAAAAGTTCTGTTTACTAGGCTACTACTAAAATTATTAAAACAATACAAAAAACTTAATTTTTTTAAGTTATGATTAAACAATATTACATGTTTTTATTTTAATAATAAATCCCTTTTGTTTGCTAAAATACAGTTTGATTTTCAATAATTTAAAGATGTTTTATTCCTTCATTTGATAACTATAGTTATGCATACACAACACTTTTTTCCTTTCTGAGGAAAAAGAAAACATCATGTGTGCACATGATCAGTGGTATCACCTCCACCTCCTTTTTTTGTTGTTTTTTTGTAAAGTTCAGTACTATTTTACATGAAGTGTTATGTTTTTATTTATTTATTTTTTTATGCAGTATCCATTTTAAAAACTTAATCGGTTATAAAGTCCAGGTCATATGACCTACAAAGGTCAAAGGTGTAGACCAGCCAGCTGCCCTACTGATGTCTTGAACCGAGACACCTGCAGGGAAGGCTAGGAGCTGCCACACTCAGAGTCGAGTGAGCCATGACTCCTGTTGGCAAGGGGAGACAAGGAGACTCAACAGCCATATAATTAACGTCCACAACCCACTTGGTCTATGAAGAACGTGTAACTTCAGTGGATATTAGCCCACTGTCCTTACACCAAACAGTGAGTGGTAAGCTGATAAAGCTGCCACATACACCTAAATGTGCAGAGAATCTAGCTTGCAAGTACTCCAGAACTGTCCTGACTGGGAAGTTAACAGGGTCTTGCTGGCGAACTCTGCATCATGAAGTGAAGATTTCCACTTCAAGGCACCTTCCTCATGGAGGAGCTCTGGATTGAAAGGAGGATCTCAACAACCTCAGTCGAGAGACCTGGAGGCTATGAGTTGCACCCCCCGGGGGCCATACCCACAGTTTCCATAACTCTGGGCGAAGGTGCAACCGCGTGCCCCCTACCTGAGAGAGGAGGTCCTTCCTGCCGGAATCTCCCAAGGAGAAGCGTCGAGGAGGAAAAAGAGGTCCGAAAACCATACTCCGCCCGGCCAGGATGGTGCTACTAACAGTAGGCTGACCACGTAATGGCATACTCCTTCCAGAACTTTCCAAAGGGAAGGAGGATGAAAAACCTGTAGTCCGATAGGCCGTGCTGCACG
>JAUCMT010000147.1:123254-134495 GCA_032357475.1 Enteromius thamalakanensis | reverse complement strand
ACACGTGACAACATCAATATGGCGGATGTAGTACGTCCGAATTCCATTCATACTACTCACATTCATACTATATAGAATGTACTGTTTTAACGGTTGGGTAGTACGTTTAAATACTTAAAACAGTTACAATGTGTGTGTTCTGTTCCTGCAAGTTTTGTCCAGTCCCTCCCACTCCCACAATCATTCTAATATTGCTTTCACTTTCGATTTCGTTATGATATAAAATGTCAAAATATAACATCTATATTTCTATACATCTATATTTAAGATATTAGTTAATGAGCTCCTAAAATAAGAAATATACCAATACATCATCTTGCTTACAGTATTTCAAAAATCATATCACAACCGCAGTATTGTGATATGGATCCTATCGCCAGATTCTTGCCGATACACAGTACAACAGTCTGGCGCTTCTGACTCACAACCTTTAAATTACGTTACGTTATATTTTCTTAAGAATCTGCTACTTACTTACAGTTTTGAGCCGTGAAGGGTAGTGCTTGTTGTTTGTCTTTACTCCAGTCATGAATGCAGACATGGTGTTATGTTTACGAGGCACAATGCAACACAACGCATAAGAAGACAGTACATGATAATCAGTAATTATATCTCCACTGGATGCAACAAATGCATGATTTGGTGTCATAGCGTCAGATCGCAGCATCATGTTATGGTAAGGGGTGTAACATTTCCGCCACAAGCTTGTGGCCAATCACAGTGCACTGGATAGTTGGTCAATCAGAGCACACCTCACTTTTTTACAACGATGAGCTTTCAATGAATTAACCTGTTTTAAGAGGTGGGCTTAGAGGAGAAACAATAATGTACAGTATATAAAATATAATGTGCTTGTTGCACCATAAACAAATTGCATTACACCAAATACACAAAATAATGTTCTTTTTAGCAACATCATATGACTCCTTTAAAACATTTTGAACTATTTATGTGATATGATCTCTAATAAAAAAATTATGTCCTTGTTTTATTTTCTTTGTATCGAACAAAGCACCAAGGCCAGTCCCGTCTTTTCAATTATGGGATGGACATTTTGAACATGGTGTTCACGGGGGTCTTTGCAGTGGAAATGATCCTCAAACTGGTTGCCTTTAAACCAAAGGTAGGTGTTTGTTTTGTCTGGCTATACTGCAGTGCTTGTGCCCCGGTCCTGTGGTGTTTAACCCTTCTGCTCTCCTGTCCTCCCGCCGCTGTCTGTCTGATTAGGGTTATTGTGTGGACCCCTGGAATGGGTTTGATGCTCTGGTGGTGATTGGCAGCATAGTAGACATCATTCTGAGTCAGGTAGAGCCCAGACTTTCCTCACGTCTGTCTGACCCTCACTCTCATCTGTGTCTCACCTCTGCTAGTTGCCGCTGTCTGATTTTGTGTCTCGTCCTTCTGTGTGCTGTTTATGGATGTATCCGACACTCTTTCTTCTCTGTGGGAATACTCTCTGAGGAATGCTTGTTTATACCCCATGGTTAACCATGGTTGCAGAATTTAAGTGACAACAAAATGCTAAAATATGTTAGATCAGAAGATATCATATGTGATTACACAGATCAAGAACATGTCAATAACATGTCATATTTGTTCCCATAATTATCCTACCAGTGAAGCATGTTCTCAATGTAGGAAAAAATTACAAGTTATTTTAATGTACTTTGCAATATTTATACATCACTGTAATATATATTGCTCCTTTAAATCGTAAGGAATATTGTACGATCACCCAGTTATTATTATAAAACAGACAAATAAGGAATATTTAAGTAATGCCTGACAGTTTGATCAGAGCCCTGTTCTTCGTATGTAGGTTTAATCTCGATAACTCTAGGATTTGGAGTTCAGAGTTCAGAATTGTTGTCACAGCAACAGGTCCGTAAGCTCAGACCTTCTTGAGATCAGGCTTATTTCACATAAATAGGATTAGACTGTGGTGAAGGTCTGCTCCAGTCTCTGCTTCTTTCTTACAGGAGCACTACGATCACTTGTAGAAAATTGTCATGCCCGTAATGACATTTCACATCTGCGGTGCAACAATGATGCATAATAAACAACACAAGTCCAAGTGTTTAGTGGTGTAAGACTCTTCGTAGTCTCAGTATTTGTGCATGCTCACAATATGCAGAGTAAGGTAACGGGGAAACAGCAGCAGTGTGTGGCTCTTTCTGTGTGTGGCTGCAGCATCATAACTCTGATTTTCTTCTGTCTTTTTCTTCCCACTCTCTGTTCCTTTGTCAATTCATCTCTTTCTTCCAATCCCGCTTTCCTCTCTCGTCTGTCTGTTTCGCTGGGTGTCCGCAGCACTATTTTGCCGATGCATGGAACACGTTTGATGCCTTAATAGTTGTTGGTAGCATCGTTGACATTGCGATCACAGAAATCAATGTAAGTAAAAGTGAGATTCAAGCCCAGCTTCTCTGTCTGTTTTTGTTCAAATATTAAAGCTTATGTGGGTCATTTTCAGGAAAGGTCCCATTTGTTTCCACATCTTATTGCTGACACAAACAGTGTCTTAATCAGTGAACTGTGTATAGTAAGCGATCTTTTCAAATACAGTGTTTGTTCTTCAGCTAAATATCAACCAGCCTCCAGCTGATAAATATTTTTTAAATAATCTAGTCCTAACTAATTGCATTGATTGAAATTTCTTACATTTATCTTTGTCCCGGTTTAGTTTTTGTAACATATATTTTTTTATAGTCCACTTTTGCCATTCTCGCAGTAATTAACTTTGTAACTACATGCCAATTAAATTTCATTTATTTTTATTAACTGTATAACCATTTTATTTGCTCCTTTTATTGTGCTACTTCTGACACAAGGCAGCAAATTAAATTTGCAAATAAAAACAGAAACAACTGTAAAACAAAGCAATTGCATAATTTATTCTGCCGCAATGCACTGTGGGAGTCAGTGTGTAAGCTTAAAGTAAAGGATAAAGTACACCCTACTCTTGTTTAAGAAACTATACTAACAGTGCATACTGTTTTTATTTCACTTCACTTAGTTTTTTCAAGGCAATCGGATTGCTTGTTTTATTTTTTAAGTGTCCAGAGACACTAAATAGACAAAAGTATTGGCACCCCCCTCTAATGAACACGTATGACTACTTTAGTAAATTCTATGAGTACAAATCTTAATGTTTAAACATATAATGATATTCTAGGTGTTCCTACTTTTTTTTTTTTTTACACAGTGTTTGTGGCAGTGACAGCCATAGTCCTTTCTGGCCTAATGTTTGGAAATGTAATTACTTTAAACACCTTTTTAAAAGAATGATGACATGCACGGTTCAGGCACTGTTTCCTGAGAATTACCTGTATCACGGTAATGTTAGAAGTATGCCATCAACACATTTTTACTGTTTAAAGTGAGCCTATGCACCTAAAATGAATTACTGATTTTTTTTTGTGTGTGTGTTTAATATGTAAACTTCGTATTGAGGGCAGTGTAGGCATAATTAGCTCAAAAGGATGCACAATTGTATTTCATCAATTCAATTCTCAATAATTCAAATTTTCATATGTAATAAAGTATATATATATTAAATATACACTGAAGTGTGTGTGTATGTATACTGTATATTGACTTTATTATATATTTCTAGAAATACTATAGGTTGACTGTGAGTTTTAATATGAGCCCTTTGATTTATTGACGCAAACAGAAGCTGCTGTATTTGCGGCATAGACAGGGGTAAGATGCCTTCTGTGTCGTCTTAAAAAGAAGGTCTTTGTTATGAACATGGGACCATTAGGCATTTGTTGTTGGGAATGTGAAGCCTGCAGTGCATGCACAAACTCTGCATGAAAATGACCATTGAATGATGCCGAACTTGAAAACACTCGGTCTTTTCACACACTCATCACTCATCACACACACACACACACACTGTGCGATGTGTGACAGAGACACAATGAAGTAGGGAGCGGAAACACATTGTACCTCATTAACATGAACTGTGTCTTGAATGCTGTCTGGTGTTTTTCTCAGAACTCGGAAGACAGTGCAAGAATTTCCATCACATTCTTTCGTCTGTTTCGTGTCATGCGCTTAGTCAAGTTGCTGAGCAGAGGAGAGGGCATTCGCACGCTCCTGTGGACCTTCATCAAATCGTTTCAGGTACACTCATTTCATAAAGAAACAACAGAAAAATAAACCCACCGAGCAGTGACACAGTGACACTCCACACTCCTTGGTCAGGTGGACAAAATTTGATGGCTGATTTGGGGTCAGTTTGTCTGTGTACAAACATAAACATTTTTAATACTGATGAAACACTGATAATTGGTTAACATTCAAGTCCAAATTTGCATATACTGCATTCAATCAGTTATCATGACGTTACTAAACACGCGCACACACCTCAAAGAGACTGGTGCTGAGGTTAGCCAATCTCTCAGTATCAGCAGACAGACATGATGATTCATGAGTGACAGGTTTTTAGTGTGATAACGCATCTGATTTTCAGAGATCAGAAATCAGAGCACAGTTAAATTATACTACAAAAAATCTATTTATATCTATACAATCCTGTCTTTTATCTTTTAAGCCAAATTGATATATCATTGAAAGTTCTTTGTTATGTTCAATATAAACTTCCTGAGAGACTTCTAGTTCTGTGTGAAATTATAGAGCAATGCAAAGGTAAGAGCATTACTGTTTTGACTGTGATGGTGTGTGGATGAACCAGTGTGAAATGCCAAATTCCAATCAGTTTTTGCTTGAATTTCTTGATTTCCATTTTGACAGTGTCTCGTAGCTTGCATATTTTAATCCTATTTGGTCATTTTCTGTAATGTTTTTGATCCATGGGGGAAAAAAACACTGATTTTGATTGGACTATGCCCTCCACATATCATATAAATACATATAAATAAATTTATACCACTTATCCGAGTAATTGCTTTCGGGGTGTGGAAAGTTTTTCAACCAGCAAAACAAAAAATGTTTTGGAACCAAATCACCTACAGTACCCTGCCTTTAATAATGAAGATGGATATTTTCCCCTCTGTGTCTCTCAGGCTCTTCCGTATGTGGCTCTGCTGATTGCCATGTTGTTCTTCATCTATGCCGTCATTGGAATGCAGGTAAATCATCTGCTTGTGAAATTAGTAAAGTTAGTAGTTAGTAAAGTGAAGTTAGTAAACCTGTTGTGAATCATGATAATGTGATGGTTTTACTATTTTAGGTGTTTGGGAAGATCGCCATGGTGGATGGAACCAGTATTAATCGTAACAATAATTTCCAGACCTTTCCACAAGCTGTGCTCCTGCTGTTCAGGTGTGTTCATGAGAATAGCATGTGTTTGTGAGCATTGATGCTTCACTTCATTTTAGTGAGGTGAGTCTTGAATGGCAGAAGCTGTACAGTCATATTGTGTTTAAGTGAAAAAACATCCAATAATACTAGTGTAAATAGAGCGAATTAGTATGAATTAAAAAACATGGCGAGGCAAGCAGAGCCAGCCACACATTTATACATTGAAGATATAACGTTTAATCCGAAATCAAGTAGTACATCCTTTTCTCAATTACTACGTTTTGTCAGGCTGTGCATCTCCTCCCTGTGAATAACTAATATACAAAACAAATGTCCGCATGCCTGTTTGTGGTCTATCTGTGATGAATTCGTAATCAAGTCTTTGATTGGTTTTTCTCTTACTGAATGTCAGATGTGCGACGGGTGAGGCATGGCAGCAGATCATGTTGGCGTGTTTGCCTGGCAAACTGTGTGACTCTGAGTCCGACTATAACCCTGGAGAGGAGAAAACCTGCGGCAGCAACTTCGCTATCCTCTACTTCATCAGCTTCTACATGCTCTGTGCTTTTCTGGTACCTCAGAACATTTTAACTTTAAAGAAGCGTAGCAGTTGTGTTTTTAGTAATTCTAAGCATATTCAGTCTCTAATAATCAAGCTTCTTGTCTTTATCACTTCAGCATTGCTCTGTTTTCCTACTTGGTGACATTTCTTTTTGTTATCTGACATAAATGATATGGCTCAGATTTATTATTGTTCTTTTTCTCCAGATCATTAATCTCTTTGTCGCTGTCATCATGGACAACTTTGACTACCTGACGCGTGATTGGTCAATTCTTGGACCGCATCATTTAGATGAATTTAAGAGGATCTGGTCAGAATATGATCCTGAGGCCAAGTAAATACCCACAAGATGTTGTACTTCTTTTATACTCTGTGTATGTTTTGTTTGACGTTGAATATTGTGTGTGTATCAGGGGCCGCATTAAACACTTAGATGTGGTGACATTACTGCGCAGGATTCAGCCGCCACTGGGCTTTGGCAAGCTGTGTCCTCATAGAGTGGCTTGCAAGGTATAGAGCACATGAAGCACATAGACATATATGCATAAAAATGTTCACATGCATAAATAATGCTGGTTTATTTATACACAGATATCTGGGCCATACTATACCCAAAAATAAAAAGGATGGCTTAGAACATTAGATATAATAATAATAATAATAATAAAGTGTGTATATTGCATTAATAAAAGCAGTTTAAATATTAAAATCACATGCATTAGTTGCATTATACACATGTCTAAACTCCCCTCTTTCTCCTAATATCTCATTAGAGGTTGGTTGCCATGAACATGCCACTAAATAGTGACGGTACGGTAATGTTCAATGCTACCCTGTTCGCTCTGGTCAGAACTGCTCTGAAAATCAAGACTGAAGGTAACGATTTTGCGACAGAGACTTTCACATGTCTGTGCTGGTGTGAATGTGTCATTAATTGTGTCACTGACTGTGTCTCTCAGGGAATCTGGAACAAGCCAATGAGGAGTTACGAGCTGTCATCAAGAAGATCTGGAAGAGAACTAGCATGAAACTCTTGGATCAAGTGGTGCCACCTGCTGGAGGTCAAAAACACACACACACACACACACACACTGGATTCCATGTACTGTACAAACTGTATTTTCACTCAAACACAATATGTGTAATGATATGAGTAGGTTATTGGCTGTTCGTGTGGTCTGTGTTTAGATGATGACATCACTGTGGGGAAGTTCTATGCCACTTTCCTGATACAGGACTACTTCAGGAAATTCAGGAAACGCAAAGAGCAAGGTCTTGTGGGATGCCAGCCCTATTTAAACACTACTACCGCTCTGCAGGTGAGCTAAAACTTGGAAAACTTTGGGCTCTGATGTACTAAAGGTGTAAAACACTTGAATTAATGAGTTCACATATCATAACGATGTATGCGTCCTGGTTGTCGAATCGAATCGAAATGGTGTGTTTTTATCTGCCTCTTCTGCAGGCTGGTCTGCGCACACTGCATGATATCGGCCCTGAGATCCGTCGAGCCATATCATGTGATCTACAGGATGAAGGTCTAGTAGACGTCAACCTCCATGAGGAGGAAGAGACATATGAGGTAAAACACCGGTTCAAGAATTGCTCCAAGGTTTTTAAATAAAATGGAAAGCAAACTAAAAAGTAACATAAAATGTGCAATTTGTTTATATAGTCCTGCCCTGAATAATCTACATAATATCACAAATGTTTAGTCCACAAGAAAACAAGTCATTAGCCAAGTTTCCATCCAGTTTTCATGCAATTTTGTTATCGACAAAGAGAATTTGCAGGAAAAAAAATGTGCGAAATTTCCATCCAACTAGCCTTTTACCGATAAAATGGTGTGCGTGATGACGTCATCCTTAAAAAAAACGCATACGTTTTGGGGTATCGCAAAAAAACCCTGCCCTTAAGCTGTTTCCATGCATAATTCCACATTTACAAAATTCTATCGATAATTAGCGTTTTCATCAGCTGTATCGGTAAAATATTTGAAGTGCTAAATATTTTTTCACAAAAATGCCTTGGATAGAAATTTGTGTTATAAATATTTTTTTTACACATTTTTACTGGAACACCAATCAATGTCTGTAATTTAAAATTAATTGATTAGTCTGTCTATGAAAATCTAGGAGAATCCATGTTTTTGCTGTTATTGTCTGTATGTGCAGAGGAATGGGGTTGTGTTTGGAAATCATGTGAGTGGAGATCAATACAGCAGCGTCACGCAGCGTCCTCTGCAGCTCCCAGTTCCTCTGTGCTCCACCCAAAATTACTGTCCATCCGTGTCAGAGAAATCATCCAACTCCAATATCAACAACGCCAACGTGCCAGCAGTCACTACCTTTCCCAACGGCTGGCACAGACGGTGCCGGCGGCTCTCTGGGAACCTGGTGTCCTCTCTGAACACCTACCTCAACCTCAAAAATGATGGAGAACCACAGCTCAGGACTCAATCCGGAAGGTGAGAGGTCACCACAAAAAGAAAAAATAATAATAATAAAAACAAACATACCAAAAAATAGGGCTTACCCTAGGTAAATTTGAACCAAAGCATTGGAAACACACTCATCTAGTTGTGTCCTCTTTTGGAAGCACAAACAAAGTAGTTTCACACAGTAGACACACAGCTTCTCCAGAACATGGCGCCCGCAGCAACACTACAGCCAGAGTAATAGCTCTTTGTGTAAGCATTTACGCAGATTTATGAAAACACACTCCCACTTTGTGATGTTGCAAAATGGGCCCATTCTGTTCAAGTTAATCAGCTTTCTAGGTTACAAACAATTTAACAAAAGTTTAGATTTTTGTGTTTCTGACAGGCCCAGCAGCCACATAACCCTGTACATGCAGCAAAGTTTCAGGAGTGGCATAGGCCTATATCCTCAACATTACATTACCACTGTTTAATTCTATTTTGAAATGGTTGTTTTTAACAGAATATCTCTCGGTTTGGATGTCATTGTTATTCAAAAATGCATTAGTAACAAGCATAAGCTCAGTAGTTCAGCTCTATTACTGTGCAAGAACTTTGATGGCAAATATTATGGTGTGGCGCAATCAGCTGCTTATTTGTGTTTTAATTTTTTTTTTTCTTTTTGCTGTGGCTTGCAGGGAAAGCACCAGTGCTGTTGGATATCCCATCATCCACGTGGAAAACTCCACCCTCGGTGACATCAGTGATGATGACAAGAACTCTGGGGAGTATTACAGTGGAGATGAGTTCAATGAGGATGATGTCATGCTGGCTACAGACAGGTATTACTAGAAAACACGAAAAAATTGTATATCAACAGTAGCCGTTATCATTGTTTTCTCTTGGTTTTTCTTGAAGGTCATACTTTCAGGACATTTTAAGTGAGGGTGCTCCAGATGGACAGCAGGATGCGTGTGAATGTGTCTGCGATGATGATGAGCAGCTCATATCCCAGCAGCCCCAGAGGTCCTCGAAACGACTCCTGCTGTCCACAGCTCAATGTGAGATATTATAAAATAAACAGGAACTTTTTACAGTTTCACACTGAATCTAACAGAAACTGAGTAGTAGTATTACTGTGGGAATAAACATCAAACTGAATGGTTCCTTGCTGTGATGATAAATGGACATATGGTTATATTGATCTATAATGCTACAGGTCCTTCACTAGGAAATATTTATGTATATATACAGCATTTATGTCAGCATTTATGTCATTTATAGTCTATAACATGAGTAAACATGTTTTAAAAAATCTAGTGAATTTAATCTTGTGAATCTAGAATCTTTTTTAAAAACTTTCTTGAGCTTCGGGAAGAAGTCCTTATATACTAATAAATTTTCTTATATAGTTATATCAATGTTTTGAAACACAGAATAAATAAATCAAACTTAACTCTTCAGGTTGATATTTCTGTGTGCACAAGAATCGAAATATGTCTCCTACACGGATATTCCATCCACAGTTAAATTTAGCCTAAATGCAGACTATGTAGGACTTTCAAATTTATATAGCTCTAAAAAAGATTTCTCACAACAGCTACAGTCGTTTATTGTATTCTTCCAATATAATAAATATGAATCTATATGTGTGTGCATTCTTCCATGCAGCCTCTCACAAGCCCGCTTTCCATTTTGAGTGTCTGCGGAAACAGAGCAGCCAAGATGAGATTCCCCTGCATCCAACAGGCCTGCCACAGCATCAGGTGATACTGCACATATGCAGGGACCAACATCACAGAACAACAGTAGTAGTGAGACATGACCTGTAACATGTACATAAAGTGGCATCAGATTTTCTTGTTGTTGTGCAGGTGAAGACACAAACTGGACAAGAATCGAATAGAACTCGACTCTCTCCGACTCGCTCCATCCGCTCCTGGGTCACGCCTCCGGCCACACCTCCACCCTACACCCCTCTGATCCAGACCACGCCCAGCGCCAGCAGCACTCCGGGATTGGTTCACAGGGGCTTCTGGAATTCCCAGCAGGCCTCTGATTGGTCGACACGTTCTCCCTCCCACTCGCTGCTGAAGGTCCCCCCCCGATTGTGTGGCCATCATCTGCAGCAGCGGAGCAGCGCTCAAAGCCTGGTAGAAGCTGTGAGTGATGCTGCTTCACACCGACTCCAGTCACCTTTCTGTAGCACTTTATACTATACAGAGTGTGTCAGAGCAGCTTAACTGTGATTAACAGGAAAATAACAGGGTTACTACATTTTACAACTTTGCAACTATATGTCAGCTATTTGCAACTACATATTTAACTAACTCTCAGAGGAGACTGTAAGCGTAGGTTTAGGGTCAGTAAAATAAGTTGACATATACTTGTAAAGTTTCTCATCATCAGTATGTTGTTTGTTGTGGAACCATCACAATAAAGTGCGAAGAACGAACTGAAATGACGTCATTTCGAACAAAACCAGGTCAAAACTAACTTCGTTTTTGCAGTTCGAATCAGCTTACTGAAGCAAACTTTTTGGGGAGTTTTTTTGGGCTTCTAAACACATTTGAGCTACCATTGGTCCGAGGCGGCAGTCGTATGGGTTTATTTTTGTGCCAATAAGAATGAACGTAACTTTATAAAAACGAACTTAACTTTCCAAGAAACAATCAAAATATGCCACTGCAAAAGAAGAAAAACACAATGAAAATGAAAAAATGAACTCGGTCGCACAAATTTAACATGCTCTTTAAATATGCTTCATTCTTTGTTAATGATTTTCAAAGAATCGTTTTCGCAAATCCTGGATTTCTGAATGCGTTGCCACAGCTTTCGCTTGCGCTCGTGGGGGCGGCCTTAACAGCGATCTACTCTGATTGGCTAATGAGCTTTTGATGGACAGCTCCCATGAGAGACACGGAGCGGCATCATCTTCTTGAGGGACAAGCTGAGGTGGAAGATGATGCCGCTTAGTGATGGGCATTTC
>JAUCMT010000147.1:100690-123154 GCA_032357475.1 Enteromius thamalakanensis | reverse complement strand
GGCAAGGAACCAAAACCCCATCCATGAGAGAATGGGGAAAAAAACCTTGTGAGAACCAGACTTAGTTGGGTCCAGTTGTCCTCCGGCCGGACGCCCAGCACCTAACAGTGTACTTTTGCTAAGCCTTATCGAACTTCTTTTTGCGCTCAAATGAAGAATGAATAAGTTTGTTTGACGTATATTGGGGCCTTTAGAAGTTAATAAGCAGACAGTCACTAATAATCTAATGACTGCTAACTGCAAAGTTACTTACTGTCAGTAGAATGTCAAAAGTGGATAAAGTGTTACCAGTAACAGAATAATTTTTAATAATTATGGAAACTTAGTTCAGTTCAGTTTCTGCTGTAAAACAGCTCAAAGACAATAGTGTCATTATTTAACTCATTATTTAGTTGGTTTACGTCAGCAAGAGTTTAAAGCTCATCCATTTCAAATGATCCTGGTTCGGTCCTTTTTGGCCTAAGGGGTCATTCCCACAGTTTGGTGGATTTTTGTCTGACGGTGTGAAAGCTAATAAAAATAAAATGTTATAAAATATATATATATTTTTTTTCATGCTGAGGAATTGAATGCCTTGTCCGAATCGTGAGCGCTCATACAGTATAGGTGCGGATACATTTAGGGTTAGGCTTGTAGGGTTGTACCAGCTCAGCTCGACACTCCAGTGTATTCATGTCACTTGTAACTTGGTGTTGTTGTTGTTTTGGATGTTGTTTTCCCATCTGACCTCCATGGTATGAGTAATAAACATTAAGGAAGTGCAGCCACCACCGATTGCAGACCAGTGGACTCTCAAAAGTGTTTAGGAGCCAAAATGAACTTGCCCAAAAAGTTTGCTTTGGTAAACTGTTGAACTGCCGAAAAACAAACTTTGTATTGACCTGATTTTATACGAAATTATGTAATATCTGTAAGTTATTTGATTTCGTTTAAAGTATATTGGGGTCTTTACACTATATTGCAAAGCCTCAGACTGGTCTGCCTCTGTTGTTGGCTATAGACAGGAAGGAGTCTAAAACAACCTGCTGCCTGACACATGTCTTTTGTTGTAGGTGATGATATCTGGTGGATTGGGCCAATTTGCCAAGGATCCAAAGTTTGTGACTGCGACAAAACACGAGATTGCAGATGCTTGTGACATGACGATTGATGAGATGGAAAGTGCTGCTAGCAATTTACTGAATGTGACGCTAGGCCACGGGCCGGAAGCAGACGAGGCCGCCCTGCGTCAGAACAATCTGCGTGACTACAGTGATGAGGAGACGGACACGAGCAATAAACGTGAGGAGGATCTCGCAGACGAAATGATCTACGTCTCAGTATTATAGTAGAGAATTAAAATAGCCCAACAAAACTAAATAATGTAGAAAACGAATGAATGAGGTAATTGTGCCTTTAAACGGGAGTGTCATGGAAAGATCTGCTGGCTTACATGAACCAATAGATTTGACCCTTTTCATTTAGTTTGCAAACCTTTTGATATTTTGGGAAATTTCCAGCAGGATCCAAATGTGATGGCATTGCCGACCGAAGTGTTTTTTTCTCTGAATCTATGCATGCACTGGACCTCTGAAGATCCCTCACCAACTTACCAGCCAAAGTCCACTTGGTCAAAGATACCAAACAGCATTTCTTCAGACCTATTTGAGTCAAGAGTTTTATTCACACATACAGTACAAGGCAATTGCGACTAATTATGATTCCTCTTAGTAAGGTAACTGAACTATATTTTAATTCTTAAATGCCTCAAAAGTCATGATTGACTGAATGTCTTTGTCCAGTTTTTCCGTATTCAAGCTGCATCAAGGTTAATGGCTTTTACTGTACCATCTTTGACTTCAAATCTGCTGCATCTCATCTTTGTATGGCATGTAGGAACGCAAGTTTAAATTTAATCATCTGACTTGGAATATGGTACACAACTTATTTGGACTATAGAGCTCTGAACTTCATTTGTATTTCATGGTGAAACCGGAAGGTGAGTAAATTATTTTTGACCAAACGTATGATGACATAAATGGAAAGGCAAATGATCCATACTCCTGTTTTCAAACAATGAAATAATGCAAGATGCCAACTTTGGTGGTGCAGGAAAAGTACATATGATATTTCCCTACACTATGGCTGTAAAATGCACAAAATAAGGCATTTAACTTAAACTCAAACAGATCTTACAAAGGGCTTCACACAGCAGCACCGTCCGTCCAAAAGCTGTTCCTGTTCACTGCTGTCTGAACTCTCAGAGATTTTGCGATGAAAACAGCAGCTTCTTTCTCTAGAAGCAGTTACTTCACATATCAAAACAATATGTCGGCCTGGGTGTGCTTTACTGTTAGTGGGAGCATATCTGCCTCTATACTGATTAAACAGATGCTCACACAGCAACTGTATTTTTTCATTTCTTATTTATTTTCAGTGTTCTCATTGGTTCTGTAATTGATAACGATGACATTTGGGCTTATAAAAAATATTTAGTGCACCCAAAACAAGCTGTCATCATTTACTAACCCAAACGCTCAGTCCAAACCTGTATGGATAGTGTTTGTGAGCTATCAAAGTATTTTGATAAGTGTCCATGCAATTTGTGTGCAGTATTGCTGTGACTCGACCAACATCCAGCTCTGTTCAGGAATGTACGATGTTAAGTTTGTGAGTCAGATCATTTCAATTCCTATGCTAATGAATCTGGCTGAACTGCTTTCAAGGCAGATGTGATGTCGTAGCCCACGCTGTTTCTAAACTACTGTATGTTTGTCATTGTGATATAAAACACCAACCTTTCCTTTTTAAACTTAGCACTTAGAATAACTCTCAACTGCCTTTATCACTTTCAAGATACTAGACATTAAAGAGGATCTATTTTTAACTAAATGTCTGATTACAAAGGCTTTATTAAAGTCATGTATGTGTTGAATGAATGGATAAATGATGACAGTGTTTTAATAGCAAAATTTCCTTTCATTTTGAAGGGGCATGTCTGTATGGTTGTTATAGTTTGAGAATATAAAATATATAAGATTGTGTGTAGATTATAGTTATTACTGAAATGAAGTGAAGGTCATTGGTATTGTGCAAATGATTATTTCAGGTCATGCAAGTGTCTGCATTGGCAATTTTTGGACATTTGTTATTTAAATCAGTCATCAGGAGACTTTTACAATTTCATCATTTTATTCTTTTTGAGAGGAATAAAAGATAAACATCTGTTGTAGTGATTTTCAAAGCATTTTCAATCTGTTAAAATTGGTCTATGTTTGTTACATTCTTTTTTGTACTCCATTATAATTTAGTAAAGTATTAAAAAGCCATAGTACCAGAATAAAGAACACTTAAGAAGTCTAAAGATTCTCGTTTTCTCTCCATGTAAACGTGAAAAAGAGTTATTTGCATACATACTTGCTTCCTGTCGGCTCCGCGGCTGAAATGTATCATTTCTATCATAACTGTGATAGTGTTGAAATGCGACAGGACAAAATATAAATCTTCTTTAAAACGTGATATTAGTATGTTTCATTAAGACACATGTGGACGGAATCTCATGACATGAACAAAATCATGTCTGGTCATACTTCATTAACTGCATTAGCAATGATGTGTCTGGACTGAAGGTGAATGAAGCTGAGCCTAAGACTGAAGCTTGGTTTGATCATGTGGCCCATTGATTCATTTAAACCTGGAAAATCTGGCCTGCCACCTGGTCCCATTATTTGAAAGCACAAGTCTAAACATGTACGGCCAGGTCTTATCTCTGCGTCTCGAGAGTCACGGGCTGGTAAACAGGAACTCCGGGGTCGTGGAGCGAGGGAATCCCTTTAATGATGTCTGCTGCCTTTTCCGCGATCATTATGGTGGGGGCGTTCAGGTTCCCGCTCACCATGCTGGGCATCACGGAGGCGTCCACCACCCTGAGCCCCTGCAGGCCGTAGACACGCAGAGCAGGGTCCACCACCGCCTCTCGGTCCGAGCCGCTGCCCATCTTACACGTGCTGCACGGGTGGTAGGCGCTGTCCGCCTTCTGTCGGATGAAAGCGTCCATCTCTGCATCGGATTGGACGGCGGGGCCCGGCTGCACCTCGGGGCCTCGGAAAGGGTCGAAGGCTTTTTGAGCGAAGATTTCCCGTGAGAGCTTGATGCACTGTCTGAACTCAAACATGTCCGTATCTGTGGGACGTGAGGAGATGGAGAACATGAGACGGTCAGCACAGTCAAACGCATGCAACATAAAAGGTCTTAATATATTTAAGCTACTATTAAAGTACTAAAAGGGTGGAGCTAAACTCACTGCAGAACATTGATTGGTCGAATAGAATCATCACTTCTGCATGATACAAGGGGATCCCCTTCACTTTTTCAGATCTACTGTCCATGAGTTTTATTACATTCAGAAAGTCAATAGTCATTTCTCAATATACTCTTTTCTGTTCTTGTGAACTTTTGAAACGTCATTGCCCAAAACCTACGAATATACTTGCCGTATAAAACTACTGAGCTAGACTATACTTCAAAACAATTCTACTTACAAGTATTTAATTATTAAACTATGAGTATCCCTTTAACACTTTTAGTATAGCTACAGTACAAGCTAAAAATATACATGTAAACTAGATGCACTCAAAGTTTGCTACTGTTATATGCAGTGTTGGGGGTAACACATTACAACACGATTTACGCAATAAAATTACTTTTCCCAAGTAACTAGTAAAGTAACGCATTACTTTTAATTTTAGAGTAATATAACTTTACTTTGTTTTCTTATTTATTGACTGACGAGTCTCAGAAACACAGAGCACTGTGTGTGAATACAGTGTGGTTCTAGACTAAATGTGAATGTACATTAATTCATCTCACTCTCCAAAAATAGATTTAGTACTCATCAAAATTAATTAAAATATTTCATTTCATTAACCAATGTCTTTGCTGCTGAGCTTTAATGATCCAGTTCAACCATATTTACGAGCAAAAATGTCATGCTTGTCAATGCTTCATTGTTTAGGTTTTTGTATGGCTGAGGAGTATTAAACTTTCTTCTGTATTCTGCTTTACAAATGTGCATTTACTTTTTCTTCAGGTTTATTTTTGACACTTTTAGGTGTGCTTTTACATTTGCTATAAATAAAACTTCTTAGATTAAAAACAAACACTCAAGCTCTGCCCATATTTAAAAAGTAACGTAATGCATTACTTTCCATAAAAAGTAACTAAGTAGCGTAGGGAGTAACACAATATTGTAATGCATTACTTTTAAAAGAAACTTTCCCTAACACTGTTTATATGTATACTTTTATATATTAGAAAGTGGGGACATTTTGTCATTTTGAAGACGTGCAAGTATCCTAATAATACACTGATATTTGTAGATTCACTGTAAGCTGCTCTGAGCAGAGCAAACGTACCGGTGGAAAGGTAGTTCGGTTGGATGACAGGGTGAGCAAACGGGTCTCTACTCTTCAGTTTGAGCCACCCAACACTCGTACTCCTCATGGATCCTACATGAACCTAAACACATCACAGAGAATTCATATCGCATGAAACAAGTGTGCCGTGAGGGCAAAGACTCTTCATGAAACATTTCTTAGATCAGAAACATTCAAATAACACATTTTGGGTGAAAAATTAGTCGAATGTTCTAAGAATGTTCAAAAGTCCTTAGTTTTATTGTCATGATTGCAACTTTTAAAGAATAACGAAACATACCTTGCCACATTTGAACTTTTAAAAATAACATTTAATATAACTTTTAATGTTTTTTAAACATTCTAACAAAAGTGTCCAGTATTTGTCACAATCAGAACATTATTTATTTCAACGGTCTGCTAACATTTTCACCCAAAACATAATGCTATTTTATTTTACGTTTTTTTAAATATTCGAAAAGCATTAACATGTAGTTTTTTGTGCTTAGAACATTATTTAAATATGACTAAAACATTTATTACAATGTATTTTTTTTATTTGACAATAAAATATATTTATAAAAATATAACGTCAATAGAACATTTAATTTCAGAAGGTTTAAGAAATATCAAATATTAAGAAATGTAGAAGATTGTTTCATAAACATTACTTTTACATTAACTTTTTGTCCTAACATTAACCCTCAGTTTCACAGACAAGGCTTAAGCTAGTCCCAGACTAAACTGCATGTTTGAGCGGTCTCAGATGAAAACATCTTGCTCTGACATATCTTAAAACAGGTCAGTATCATTGTTCTGTGTTAAGGTGCACACCTGTAATATTTTATTACAAGGCATTTTTGTAAAAGTTGCTTAAATATCTTAATTTAACTAATGCCTAGTCCTGGCTTGACACTATTAGGCTTGACAACAGAGAACACAGACAGTGTTTGATTAGCAAGAGTCAGCAGACAGAATTATGAAGTCTGACCTGGAATGCCTCGATCTTGGACTTAACACGGCCGTGATCGATGACCTGAGAGGGCAGGAAGTGGAACTGAATATCAGGATGAGGAACCCCAGGACGACTGCGAATGAACCCGCCGCTCTCCAGATGAGCCGTCGCACCGTAACCTACAACACGACACAAGCACAACAAAACACAAACGTCTTCAAGTCTGCAACGTGCCTTCATGTTCTTGACAGGCTTTGTGAGTTGCACACAGATAACCAGAGCTCTCACAGAAAGCTCCGATGCTTCACCTGTGAACCTGAGAAGCCATTCCAGGCCGATCTTCACCATGTGGAAGGGCTTCTGGGCTTTGTAGAGTGTGATGGGTTGAGTACAGCGATGCTGCACATAGATCTCCAGATGATCCTGCAGATTACAGCCCACACCTGTGAACACACCACCAGTGGTAAGCAGAGGCCACATTTGCTGCTTTTGTAAAGTTTTTGTTAGTTAGGATTAGTTTTGATCCCAAATTCACTGGCAGCAGTCCCGCATTCATAAAGATCACAGCTCATCTCAATAAAACAAGTCAAGACTAAACACAGCTGCTGGGCTCATACAAACCAAGACTGGTAGCTATTTGGTTTATCATTGTATACTATTTTAAATTCTGTAGACCGTACAGACTTGGGCTAACATGAGTGTTCCAGTGAGGTGCAAGTTTGGAAACCTTGTGATATTTCAAAACATACTACTACACTGTTTTGGACTAAATGTACCTAACCTTAGTTTACATTTTATTTTCCAAAAAATAAAAAAAAGGCCAGTTTGTGATGTTGTGTTAACTGCGGACTTGGTCTGAGTCTTGAATATAAATTGAGTGAATAAGAACATGGGGTCACCTGGAAGATGCTGTATAACGGGGATATCATGCTTGCGAAGCTCATCTGCATTCCCCACTCCAGACAGCAGGAGGAGCTGAGGAGAGTTCAGGGCTCCACCGCTGAGAATGACTTCCTTATCAGCAAACACCTGAGAGACATTCACGTGTCGGCAAATCACTCTGTGATCTGTTTTATATAACATCAGCGGAAATGACTAAAAGTGAAAGACTGGTGTGCAGATAAGAGAGGTCATGAAGCGTGACTGCAGACATGTGTGTGACCGTGTTACATATATTCCCAGAACTGTGGGACCAGTCTGGCGGTAAAAAAAAGCCCCAAATTTGCAACTGTGACATATTATGTAGGTTAATTACAGAGATAACACAACCTGCCGCCTGAACATAACAACATGATGCTGACAAAAGCTCTAGATGTTCAGAGCAGCTCATCTCATTTAGCATCCTGTCTGCTGAGGTCCCTTCATCTAGTTGGTTTTCTATGCTATCACACAATAGCTTTGTGAATGTCTGAAAGGATAACAATGGCCAAAGCATTTGCTCGGTTATGTCTAATCATATATGGTGCACTCAGTTGTCACTTGCCCTCAATTTTATTACGTTAAAACTGAAACTGGGAACTGGAGATGTCTGGGAAAGACCTTTTTGAAAAAGTGGAACAAAAAATAAATAATTAAAAAATCTATATATTGAGAAAATTGCTTTTTAAACATGCCCAAATGAAGTACTTAGCAATTAATTTTTAATCCGAGTTTTTATATATAAGTATGGTTGAAATTTTAGAAAATTCCACAAATTGTCATTTCTACGCTTCACATTCACACCGTGATAGAACACTTATGCGTGTGTATGACAGCTACTGACAGCCTAAGCTCCCATCTTCACCATAACAGTAACCAAAAAACACAAACAAAATGATCATGATATAAGATTAGAATACTGGCTGGTTGTATAGTTGCTCAAATATTGATTTTTAACCAAAAAAAAAAAAAAAATTACAGAGTGCAGCTTTAAGTAAAGGGAAATACTTTTGTCCAGCGCATTGTTTCTGTTCAGTGTGGAATTGTATTAGATTTGACTTTTCTTCTGTTTTTGTGTTGTTCTAATGCAAACAAAAATAAATAAATAAATGAGTTCCAAAACATTTGCAACTGCAACAATTTTCTGAGAGAATTGTTGCATTTTCTGACAGAATAGCAAGGGTGCCAATATTTTTGTCCATAACTGTATATTCCTGACTGCACTACCCAGTTTGTAAAGAAACCCAAAGCCTGCTGGAAGTATACTTTGCTCATCCATTTTCTGCTTCATGTGTGAGTGATTAAAAGCTTAGAAGCTTCTATTCCAGGTAGTGCACACGAAAAGACAAGTCACGACCAGTTTAAAATTAAATGTCTCTAATTACAGTTTGACATAAAAAGTAACTGTCAGTTTGATTCGTTTCAACCTTTTTCGTCTGTCCGTCCTGCTGGTACTCCACCCCTATCGCTCGCGTCCCATCAAACAGAATCCGGGTCACCATGCAGCACACTTCTGCTCTCAGATTGGGTCTGGACAGCGCAGGCCGGAGGTAAGCACTAGCTGTGCTCCATCGTTTACCTGTGCAAGAAAACAAAAGAAGTTGACTTGGAATTTGGTCACTTTGTATTTGATTACTTATTCACAATAGAACATATATCACGTAACTGAGAGATTTAAACATTTTGTGCACAAAATGAGCTCATTTTGAATTTCTTTCACAGATTGGACAGTCTCTGACCATCTTTAGCTTCTGAGAGACTCTGAGAGACATCCATTTTATGTTACAGACCTGATGTCAGTTAACTTAATTAGATGCTAGATGTTCTCTCAGCTGGATCTTTTCAAAATGCGGTTTTCCAGCCCTTTGTTGCTCGTGCCAAATTTTTTGAGACCTGTAGCAGGCATGTAATTTGAAATGAGCTCATCTAGTGTGAGATTTGTCTGTTGAAACATTTGTTACAGTAGGTTTTTTTAAGTTCTATTGTGAATCAAACATTGGCTCATGAGATTCCAAAGCTTTAGTTTTCATTTTCATTGGAATTAGGGTTGTATTAAACTGTCACAGACATGAATGATTCCTCAGAGCATAAGAGGCAAGATGAGTGTTGTTACTAGTCTGAGTGAAACCGCCTTAATTCAAGGTAGGGCTGGGCTGTATGACCTTGAGAACGAACGCAAACACAATCCATTTCATTTTTTCTGAATTCAGTGTTTAATACCAATTTATCAGCATAAATCACACTGATCTGAAATTTTAAAAAAAGAATTTTTTTTTAACCAATTGAATTTAAATTCACCTAATTTCTAGTGATTATCATGGTTTTGATAACAGAGGCCGTCTCTGCATTTGATAAATAAACAGTTGAATCTCATCATTATACATTACCATCTCTCTGTTCTTCTACTTGATAATGTTCAGTGCTTTGCTACGATCTGTACTGATAAAAGCGCTGTAGAAATAAAAGTGATTGATTGAATTTAATCAATCTAAATTTTACCAATTTAGATTTAGTCTACCTTTTTAAAATGCAATCAAATGAAAATACAACAATAATTTACTAAACAATTATACAGGGTTTTTTGTCACAAAAAACGATCTTGGTTGTATGATAGTCCCTTAGTTACAACATTATTATTACTTTTAGATTTTAGGTAGTAATTAACAGTAATATAATAAATAATAAATATTAAAAATCGTATTTATAAATAATGTTACTTATAATATAAATACAATAATATTAATTATAATTTTCTCTATTATCTATAATTTACAATTATAATTTATCTGTCTCCATCTTTCAAACCCTTGTCTTATTTCGCACTTTGTCACGCCTTTTAGGTTTCGTACTCGAAATGTTAAACATTTTTTTTGTAGTCATGAATTATGCATTATCGTGATCTCAATATGATACTGTTTATTACCAATGCCTACTGTAATATCCTAACATTCACCTTTGTGGATAGTCATATCCATCCAGCCCAGTCCTTCCTGCTGGAATCCGTTCATGTCATCAGTGAAGGGGTACCTGGCCTGCTGGCCCGCCTCGATGAACGCATGGTGCAGGGGGTGACTGGTCTTTCCTCGCGTCACGTGCAGCGGGCCATCACCCCCTCGGTACCGGTCCGCTCCCAGCTCATGGCTCTGGGCCTTGCGGAAGTACGGAAGACAGTGAGAGTAGTCCCAGCCCTCGGCTCCCTCGCTCTGCCAGCGGTTGTAGTCTTCGGCATGCCCCCGAATGTACACCATGGCATTGAGCGAGGACGAGCCGCCCCACACTCGACCACGAGGCCAGTACATCACCCTGTTGTCCATGTGCTTCTGAGGTAGCGTGTGGTAATACCAGTTGTACTTATCGTCACAGAGGTTATAGGTCAGAGCGGCCGGCATGTGAATCTTCCAGGACAGACGGGTGCTTCCCAGATGCATGTCTTTGGGCCCCGCTTCCAGAAGGAGCACGGAATCTGAGGCGTTCTCTGACAGACGGCTGGCCAGCACGCAGCCTGCAGATCCGGCCCCGACGATCACGTAGCTGTGAGACTCTGTGGGACTCTTATTCACTGCCGTACTGCGGTGTCTGTGATGCTGCAGCAGTGCGCATGAGTTCGGCGATCGCTGCACAGCGATGCACCTGCGAAGGCTTGCCGTGAGCCTCACAGATGATGAGAAGCACTGCATGGTGACGGAGATCTCAGCTTTCAAAGAGCTGCACTGATGGTCATCAGGGGCCTTGAGGAACCAACACAGAGAACACCTTTAACAATACAGATTAGTAGCAAACCACTGAACATTATCAAATAGAACAACAGAGTGATGGTAATGTATAATGACGAGAATTCAACTATTTATTTGCTTAAAAAAACCATATGGTTATTATTACTCTGATAAGTAATGGTGAAATGCATCCCTCCATCCGTTCCTCTATCTCTGTTATTCTCCCTCTGGGTTGCACTGTAGCTAAATGGTGGGATTTGAACTCAGAGCTCAAGCTGAGCCTCAGTTTCGAGTCTCTAGATGGGCAGGCGAACTCATGAACAGAATATTTTGTTAAGTCACAGTGAATAACAGAGTAATAATCCAGAAGCGACTATATTGCCTCTGTGTTCTGTACACTTTGGAGTTGTTTGATAAAATCTGCCAACTTTTATGCTTGTTTTATTGTAACATGATTATGTAGTAATAATACTACACGTAATAACTGAATACATCTTACTAAACCCTCCAGCGGCCAAACGAACAGGAATTAACCAGAAAAACTATTACAAACTATTGCAATAATTTTTTTCCCTTTAACCATTTGCTTGGTAGCAAATCATAATTAAACCCATATAATAGTGGACCTCTTTTTATATTATTAATATCAAACTGCCAGTCTTTGTTTTAAACATGAATTACAGAATTCAGTGACTTCTGAAGCTTACACTGTTACACCAGATGGTGGCGGCTCTTTTTATAACATCCCTGAATCATTCGTTCAAATGATTCCTTCAAAAACATTCAGGAACACAACAAGTGTCCTTATAAGCGGGTGCCTCTTAAATGTGCATCTGCTGCCTAGTAAGGGACCTGTTCTTCAGCATCTTTAAGGATAGAGCATCTCAGCATTCTTGTTTGATTCTGCTTTAAATTTGTTTGGAAATATTTGCAAAGGAAGAGCATACATTTACAAAGTAACTGTCAATATTTAGTCTTAAGTGGAAGCGACTTAATATTAGCTTCTTGTTCACTGAACTGGTATAAAAGTTATATAGCACTTACGATTGTGTTGTGTTGTTTGTGGAATAACATTTTAATGAAAAAATGTAGTGTCTTCAATATTTTAAAATAACAGTTTAATATATAAATTTTTCATTTGTCGTAACCATTTTATAAAAGCAATAACGCACATGAGCCTGTGCTTTGTGAATGTGCACATCATACTTAACACCTTTTAGACAGCTACAACTACATCAACATTAGAACACAGCTTTCATGTACCTTAAATTTATATAAATATTGCCGTCAAACGATTAATCACATCCAAAATAAAGGTTTTTGTTTACAAAATGTGTATGTGTATATTTATTATGTATATAAACATACACTCATACAGTATATTTTGAAAATGTTTACATATTTACACACACACACACACATATATATTTATTTTCTATATTTTATATTATATAAATCTATTTAATATATAAACATAAAATGTTTTTCTTAAATGCATACATGCATGCATTTGTATTTATATGTACATATATAAAATAGTTTATTTTGAAAGTGATTAATCGTAATTAATCATTTGACAGCACTAAATATAATATAAAATAATATAATGTGATATAATATAATGATTTTTATAATAGGAGCACATTGTTTAATTTAGGCAAGGCAAAAACTGAAGGCAACAATACAACATATGATCAGTGGTTAATGATTTATTTCTACTGGTTTTATTTGAAGGGGAAAAATGTGTCTGTGTTCTGATGTGTGTCTAATAGCGTTGAAAAACAGACTAGAAGGAAAGACTGGACCACACATATGATCAGGTAAGAATAAGACTGTGGTGTATAAACTAAACTTACATAATTCACACAGACTATTTTGCAATGAGGTCTTGCTATTGAACAATGAGAAAAGCACAGAGGAAGCTGTAACTTTAGGAGTTTGTGGTTTTCAATCCAGCAAGATTTTAATGTTCCACAAAGGCCTTAGTTGGATACATAACCTAACAAAAACAGTTTTTGTGCCATGCTGGATCCCATAAGCAAACTGTAATCGATCCTTCGGGATCCTGCGCGAATTCTTGGGATTGTTTGACTTGATGAGCTCTGTCTGATCAATGACTCTCAACAACACACGTCCAGGCCCTTGCCATGTATGTTATTTATTTCTATATATTCTGCCAGTTGTCCGTGGTTATGAGTTATTGAGTGCTTGTATCTTTTTTTTATCGCAAATGTGAAATATTCCACGAGTGGGTTTCCAGTGGTCTGAAACTACTAACATTAGGCTTCGTTGTGCAACTTTTTCCGTTAGAAGAACAGCTTTAACTTGGCAATACAGCGAAAGGCGCGCAATTACAACATCTCTTGTTGTTTTGGAGACTGAAAAACAGCTTACCGTGTAGTGCTCTTCGTGCAGTGCGCACAGATGAATTGTAGAGGCACGTGAAACCCCTCCCACTCCGCTGTGCCTCTGAGCACCGCAAGCTAGCCGTGTGGGCGGGGCCTGTCTTAGCACCTCCCAATAGGTCAGCTGAGTCCACCGCTTAGCCCCTCCCACACTGGACTAAAATGCACTCATGTATTTTCCAACTTCAAAAAGACAGACAGCTGGACACACGGCCGTTTTAATCATTGTTCATGTGGTACATGTTCATATTCGCTCTCAGAACTGCTGTAGCTGCTGCTCTGGACATTGCTGTCCATCATGTGTTTACATTGTCGGTGTACAATAGCAGTGTTTATTCAGTTATTGTAACTCCCCTCTTAAGGAATCTCCACCTTTTCTCCACACTCTACCACCACACCTTACCCCAGTGAACGACCGGAGGTGTAAACAAGTCTCTGAAATGGGGGTTTCGTGACCCTTTAAATGTAGTCTTTTAGCAGACACTTTTATCCAAAATAACACTTATGTCCAGGGGCGTAGCACCAAATTCTGGGCCCTATGCACAAGCAGTGGCCATGGGCCCCGTAAGTCTGAGGTTCACAACTACTTACAACTAACCCTACTACTAATGTATGTATGTTCACAAGTTAGCTTTGCTACCAATTTGACAGCCTATCCTAACCTATATAACATTAGGCCTACAAAGTTATTCTATTATAGTTAAATATCAAATATTAATTTAGTTTTCGAATTAGTGTATGCTATGCAATCAAGGCATCATGTAATTTGTCATTTTGTGTGATGCCGTTGTGTTATTAGCACTGATAATCGTGGTGGCATTGAAGTGTTTAGTAACCACAGCAGGGGTTCATTTGTAGACTATTTGCTCTCACATTTTGGGCTCACCTTTCTTGGGAAAGAGTCTGTTAGCAGTTGCTTTCCTCCATTTCTTTTTTTTTATCCCTTTCTTGTCTCTCTTTTCTTTTCTGAGAACCAGATTTAGACATCATCTTCCATAGAATGAACGCTACTTCAAATGCCCCTAGGCGAAAAGCCCTGTGAAGGTGGACTAAACCATTTCGTGCAAGGGAGAGGGTGCCTGTCCTCAGACACTATATATACTTGGACACCATTTAATACATCAACCAACTGATGCATTTACCCCAAATATTAGCATTTACATTAGTTAAAAACATTTATTGTGATCTTAAAATTATATTTAAAGGAAAATAAAATTTCACTCCTCAGGGGCCCTCCCCCCACTTGGGGCCCTGTTAATTTAGTCCCACTTTTCACCCAACTACGACGCCCCTGGTGATAAGCGACAGTACATCTCACAATAATTACATAAGATGTGCATGGAAACTTTTCAGGGTGTCAGTTTTCTCATTTCAGAAACATATGCTCGTCATCTAGTTAACGAATGTCAGTCGGCTATGCAAATACATCGCGCAGGCCAACTTGATACCATGTTTAAATATTTGTCTGGTAATAAAAACAGAAGAGTTTAGCTTGTACTGTGACTCAGCTGACATGGGATGATACAATTGCCTTTCCAGTGCAACGGTTTGCAACATAGTTAAAATCTTCCAAACACATGCAAACTCATCATATCCTGTTTTATTTCTTGTTACCATGGCACAGGAAGTAAACTATAACAAATAACAGCCGGTTGCTAAGGAAACACTCCCTCCCTCTGCTTTTTCAAAAAATTGTTGCATTCTTTCTAGTCTTTTGCCACACCAGAAATTAAGATTACAGATGAGAGTTTGAGATAATCGCACTTATGTCTGCATATTTGTGATATTTGTTTATTCTAATTCAGTCTTACTTTATTCCCACAGTTTCTTAAATAAACACATACTAAAAGGCCGAAACACAAACATGCTACATTACAAAGAGGAATGCAATTTCACTTGCAGTACACGTGGGCTGACAAGTATCAGTTAAACAATCCAATGACTGTGTGAACCATCTCTCACCTTTTGAGACTGTTCCAGGATAAACATTTTTCACTGTATTGACATGCAACTGATGAAAGCGTCTTCCAGAAAAGGTGTTTTAGCTTGTACAGTAAGCCTGTGATGACTAGACAGGTGACGTAAAGTGTAGTATACTGTCAATTTTATTTTTTGCAGTAAGTTTTTAAGGTGTGTGACACCGTAATCATCATTCAGCTGTCAATCAGAAGGGTACAAACTCGCCCACAACAGAGTAACCCTGGCAACATCTCCTCCCGCCCAATGCTCAATGTCCTCTAGAGATGATTGACATCATCATTGTTATGTGTACATGTGATGTAACAGTAAGGGGCAATAAAAGGATAACCCTCAAGGTCTGCAGACTCTGTGTGTGTGTTCCCTTCTCACTCAGTGACATACTGTAACATTTTGTCTGTTCTCTGCTTACAGAAAGGACACTTTGCTTCCCAGCCTTCCCTCCTGTCTTCAGCGGTGATGAGTTCAGTCCAACAAACTGTTATTCCACAGCCCCTGATTACCTAATCACAGACGTCTGTGTTTGTTTTCGCTACTCACTCCTCCTCCCTTTCACTTCTGTACACCCTGATCTATCACACTGGCTCCCACAAATAGCCTACAAAACAATCTATGATTATGACAAAGGAAAAAACAAAGAAGAGCACCATAGACCGAAGCCTTCAGGTAAATGCCTTTGATGAAATAAATACGTTGATACAATGTCTACACAGTATATGTTTACACAGCATTTTAAATCACGGTGCGTGGAGGCGGGTCCATACACATTTGTTACTTTAATGCATAGGTCATCAAACTTGATCCTGGAGGGCCAGTGTCCTGCAGAGTTTGGCTCCAGCTTGCCTCCACACCTGCCTGGAAGTTTCAAGGATACCTAGTAAGGCCTGCTTGATTGATTAGGGTTGGAGCTAAACTCTGCAGGACACAGGACCTCCAGGACTGAACTTGGTTTTAATGCTTCCACAAAAAATAGTCCATGTTAATACAATGTACAAAACCAATGTACTGGCCATTAATGTTAATACTGAAGTCTCTCTTAGGATGTTTTCAAACTTAGTTCGCTTTGATTAATGTCCAAACACAAATCTGCAAAAATGCATAAATACACATCAGAAGTTTGTATACTCGCAGACAAAGTTCTCCGATGCAAACCTGAGTTCAGAAAACAGCATTCACATTACCCAAATGAACCGAATTCTGAATTCACACAAAAAACTGAAGTGAAGCCAACCATTCCGCCAGGTGGCTGGCTGCAGTATAGGTAATAAACCTCACCCTCTCCATGTAAACAAAATGTGATGTAAACCAAGGTAATAAATAAATAAATAAAATTACATTTGAATATTTTTTTTCCCCCCAAAGCTGGATTACTTCATATTGGGAAGTTATTTTCATGCTTTCAACTTCTTGACTTTCTAGAAAGTTTGCTTTTAGTTATTTGATGCTAATTGTTAGCCTATGCTTGCGTCTGTGGAAGTTTGGGGAGGATTTTAATACCATGGCTCCAGCTTATGATTGTTATTAATGCCTAACCTCAGGCTCTAAATTATGTCATTGGTGGAAGATACCTGGAATATTTTGGCTTCATATCCCTACAATAGAAGGAAGTGGTGACACCGTCCAAAAATGTTACAGTCTATTCTCTGTAACTGAAAGAGCGGCATCATGGATGCTACCAAAGCTATTCAGAATCAAGAATTTCAGAAACTAATAAAAGTTACCTTCGATACCTTCAGTGTGGTCAGCTATTTGTGTTGTTTTTGAATTTATATCCTGACAGCACACATAAATCAGAAGAGACGTCTATTTTATGTGCATGCTTTCATCTAGAGACTCATCTGCCTCCAAGATTTTTCCTGAAAGATGTTAAAAAGACATTTAGAAAATGTCTCTAAAATGTGTATGGTTATGTAAAACTGCTTTTTAAATATGTTTCTCAGATGTTTGTACACAGATGTTTTCCAGATGAAGATCTCTCGGAGACATACTATATGTCACTATCTAGTGTAGGGAACTACTCCTTCAGAAGAGTTTGTCCATAGCTATTTTACGCAACATGTACAAAGTAGCTTCCCCAACTTTGAAATCAAGCATTATTAAGGCAGGCTTCTAACAAACGCAAAGGTTTATCTTTTCATGTTGTTTAAAAAGCTAGAGGAAGTGAGTACTGTGGGTGCTCAGATCAGATAATGCTTTTGGTGCTGGTAAGCAGGCAATGATAATAAAGCTGGAAGGGACTGGCAGGGAAAATGATCTCTCAGCACGGATTGCTGGATCTACTGTCAACAGAGGGAGGAAATAAAGATCAGTGGAAAATCCTTGATGGTGAACCTCACAGTGTCTACATGTGAACAGGACTGCATTTACGCTGCTAGATGACAGCGGGTGGGCTGTTTGCTGGCAGCTGGAGTATTCTGCAGATGAAACTGTGGCCTGGCATGACGGGGTAAACATGGGTGGCACGATAGAGTTAGGAGACTGCTGTGGGTAGAGCTGTCAAGATAAATCAAACACAGGACAGAGCGAGGGATGCAGCCACATACAGAGCATATGTGGCACATTAATCATTCATGTTTATCATACATCAAATATATTTAGATTCAGTGTACAAACATGTATAGCAACAGTCTGGGGCCACAGTTTCTAATGCTTTTATTTTGTTTTGTATTTTGGAATTTTATGTAAAATGTAAATACATTAATTTAATCATTAAAATGTATATGATATGATGAATATGTATATATAACTTCTGAAGAAAGTTTGCTCAGGCAAATGGAGTGAACGGGATGTAGCGGGAACTACAATTCCCATCAGCCCAGGCGTGGCCATCCTTCTTTGTGGCCTGTTGTCACTACAGATCAGTGTTGCCAACTTAGCGACTTTGTCTCGATATTTAGCGACTTTTCAGACCCCCTTGGCAACTACCGACAAACCTCAGCGAGTCTGTGGTAGTGGCGCGCATGATGTCATTGGTGGAAGATACCTGGAATATTTTGGCTTCATATCCCTACAATAGAAGGAATTGGTGACACCGTCCAAATATTGTACAGTCTATTCTCTCTAACTGAAACAGCAGCACCATGGATGCTACCAAAGCTACTCAGAATCAAGCATTTCAGAAACTAATAAAATATGTTCAGTGTTCATGTAAACTGTTTAATAAACACTTCTGGCACTTTTTTGAGTCTCTTCATTAGTTTTGTTTTTCCTGTAAATAATTCAATAAATACCATTCCATGCCATTCATACCGAGGTATTACCGTACGTGAAGTTTTGATACCGTTATATCCCTAATATATACACATACATACACTACAAATGTACAAATACCATACATTTTTACAGGTCATATGGTTTGAAATATCCTATCACACACAATCAATCATCAGTTATACCATTTTCTTGTTTTATGCTGGTCTCATGGCCTAAACCAAACTTTTCAAATAAATATAAGGTAAGATTAAGGTTATAAGGTTTTGTTTTAAAAATGTCCTTTTTTGAGACTTTTCCTTATTATGAAATCAGGATATTTTAATCATCACATAAGGTACTGCATATGAGAAAAATACATCTAAAGTGAGAATATACTGATAATAGAACAGGAGCGAGATCACAGCATGCCTGTGAGTGTGTGTGTGTAGGCTTTTTTTGTTTACAAGAACATAAATGTGTATAATGACATGGGTACTACAATATAAAAATGGTTTATGAGGACACTTCCTGTGTTTCTGTTTAAATGAAAGGCTTAAAAACATACCAAACGGTGTTTTGAAATTCGAAAATAGTGAATGAGAAAAATAGAAAACGTGCACAGTTTCCTTGTGAGGGGTAGGTTTAGGGTCAGTGAAGGGCAATACCACATACAGTATAAACACCTTTACGCCTAGTCCTCATAAACCAAAAATGCAAGTATGTGTTTGTGTGGATTCACATACATCAGTGATATTTCACCACACTTGAAAACATGTTGAGCCGTTGCCATGGTTCATTTATCAATCCAAGGGTTGGGTTGAGACACACCTACACTCTCAGGAAATGTTTGATCTGTCAAATACTGACGCTGTTTACTAAGCGTAAATTTACAGAGACATTTACAACATGCGTACAAAACTCACTCAAAGACCTACACAAAGTTATCTATGTATGTGAAAGGCACCAGATTCATATTCAGGATTGCAATAAACCAGCTGGGTTCAGGTACGCCACTCTATGTCTGAAAACAAACTCTCATTTTAAAAACACAGCAGTGACGACCAGCGTGTTTGGCACGTTACTGTTTGATGACATCATTCCACCTATACATTCCACGTCATGTGGCTCTTTGATCTGTGAATGAGTTTGTACTAAGTACAGGATCATATTTCTATCCCTTTCAAACAAGCACAAGTCAACCTGCATGCAGTGCAAAAGGTTATTTCTACAAACAATGAGCCTCCAGTGTTTGTAAACCTGTCTGCAAACAAATTAAAAAGCCAGAATACAAAGCGGAAAACCCGCGGAAAATGATCATATACGTATTGAAGTAACGCGCGTTCTCGTGTAAGCGCACACACCCGCGCTCTCTCTCTCTCTCTCTCTCTCTCTCTCTCTTCCCATTACCGTGTGCAAACTATTTCCACAGTACTATAAATAAGGCTGCAGAGTGGAAGAGCGCAAACCTAAGGCGTGGCCGTGTGCAGGTGGACCGTTGCTGCTCTCCATCTTAACTTTGTTCAAGCAGGACTTTCTCCTCCGAGGAACTAAATCGCCGCAAACATGCCTAAATGCCCCAAGTGCGAGAAGGAAGTTTACTTTGGTAAGACTCGTGTCAAATATTTATATTTACATACATGCTGCTTTTTAATGCATAGGGAAAAAAATCAAAGTACACTATTATGCTGTTATACAATTCATTAATATTCGATATAAATCATTTTAAACTGGTTTGAACAGCACGAGGGGATAACCAGGAAGGGAGCTGTCAACTAACGCATGTATTTCCTGTAACTTTTGTAGAGCAGGTTTTACACATAACTTCTGCAGGCAAGCTTTTCTTGCAGCAAGGAAAACTAAAATACAGCATGTTATGGAAAAATGTAAAAGTTAGCATTTTTGACTTTTAGACTTAATGGAAAAGTGCATTTTTGGGCTTAGAGTTAAGCTTATGGGTGCTTAGAAAACCCCAAAATATTGCATTACTAATAATAGTTATAATGATCAAGAAACTATAAGAAAACATTAATGGCTGATGGGGCTTTACAACAGTGACTAATAATGCAAATGATACTGTCAATGCTTTACATTGTAAAGTAACCTGTTTGCATTGTGTATTCAGCCAAACTATTTAAATATTTTCAGTACCATAAAAACAACAAGAACTGTTGGCTCACATTCAACAGTAAAATATATGGAAAGTAAAAATTAATGTCTACATTTTCTAAGTTTCTGAGCAGAAATGTATTCATATGCATCTCTTTCGAGACTTTCTTCTGGGATTAGGTTTTGTCTTTTCAGTTAACTGACCAACTGACCATTCTTCTTTGCTAATTTATTGTGCATTCGTTGCCAATATAAGCATGCCGGGTAGATTTGGCAGGCGGATTCAAGCAGTGGATTTATAGTCTTTCAAAAACTTTGAAACACCAAGTCTTCATGGAACATCATATCTTATCAGTATGCAAAATTAATAATTAGCATTTCACTGGAAGTGTTCTCTATTATTTCCATAATCTATATGCACATTTCCTCTGAGTTAACAATAAAGATTCCATCATATGGTCCTCGTTCAGCATCTCACATCGTGACTCATTCTACTTTTGTTTATAGTGTCTTTTCCATCATACAAAACTGCCTCACATGCCTGGTGCTGGTCTTATTTAACATTTGAATGGAAACAATTCTAACCACAGCAGCCCCTCAAAGATGGAAAAAGAAAAAAAAATCCACAATGAAGATATAAGATAGAGATTAGATAATGGCGTAATCAAAATAACTCTGTTTTTATAAGGCTTTGATTCCTTTTAAGTTTAACATTGGGTAATTTCTATCATCATCGGACTGAGCTGCAAAAATAATGACCATTTCAAACATGTTTCCAAAGAACTTCTCCCAATCATCTACTATTGGTCAGACGAACAGATAGTCCCGCCCCAGACTTCAACCATTGGTTCAATATTCAGTCTTGCTCGTTCATGCTCATTATTATTTTTTACTAATTGTTACGAATTACAAGATGTTACAGTCCATAACAATATAGTAATTAAATACAAAAGTGTTTTATTTAGCTGAAAATCCAAATTAGTCAAAATATTTTATAGCACTTTTTTGGCAACATTTTATTCATTTCATTTATAAAAGCCCCAAATTGTTACTTAATTCTAAAACATTAAATTGTTAAAATATAAATAAATTCTTAGAAAAATGTGTGTCCATAAGTCTTGTGCCAACTATGTTACCAAACCGTATTCTGCCTGAATTGGTGGAATTGTGTAAGTTGCAGGAAATGATGTCACTTTCACTCAAGTATAAGATCCGAAGCACTAAAAAGTATTTGTGCTCTCTGAGAAAAAAAAAAAAAATTTAATTTAATTTAATTTAAATTAAAAATTTAAAAGAGTTATTTTGTAGAACGTCAGAATTTATTACTAATCTCACATTTGGTTATTTAAAGGTCTTTTAATCATATTTTTATTAGTGTATTATTTAGCATTTAAGCCAGCAAATGGAGTTTGTTAAAAAATATAAAATAAAACTGTTACACTCTGTTACACACTCTGTTACACTTAGTTTCACAGTAACAGAATTTTCAGACACCAAATGTTCCCAGCAATTATAGAATACACACACACACACACACATATATATATATATATATATATATATATATATATATATATATATATATGTATGTGTGTGTATATAGATGCATCTATAAAAATGTGCATATGATGAAAAAAATTAAAAACAGATAGTGAAACTTTGATATATTTGTAACATTCACACTAGGCTCCACTCCCACTGTCACGCTCCGATGTCCCTGGATTTCTAATTACTTCCACCTGCTCTACTCACCTGTCACACATTCCCCAGCACTAATTGGCACCACATAAAGGCACACACCACAG
>JAUCMT010000147.1:40015-50384 GCA_032357475.1 Enteromius thamalakanensis | reverse complement strand
GACCACAGCATGTTTGTTTATGACTCAGCCAATAAAATGTTGCAAATGGATCCATCGTCTGTCGAGCCTGGTTTACAGAAAACTTCGCCACAAACGGATCCAGCAACTATGCTAGAGTTAACACGAGAGGTTTCCCGCCAGGGAGCGATGTTGCAAACGCACCAGCAACAGCTCGAGAAACTTACTCGTATGTCCGAAGAGATGGGTCAGTCTATGCATACTCTGAATACCTCTATGCAAGCTTTGAGCGCCGCCATCGCCGCCATGACACCTTCCTCTGTGTTTGCTGCTCAGCCGCCTCCCAACCCCACTAACTTCGCTCGAGTGTCACTTCCTGAAAAATATGATGGTTCTCCGGCGAAATGCCGAGGATTTGTGATGCAATGCGGGTTATATATCAGTCGTCAACCGGGCGGTTTCCCTGACGACGAAAGCAAAGTTTCGCTGGTCTGTTCATTGTTAACAGGAAGAGCACTCGACTGGGCTACCACATTGTGGGAGGGACAAAGGATCGCCTACATGCCCTACTCAGACTTTATGCAGCGCTTCAGAGAGGTATTTGATCATGCTACGGATGGGCGTGAGCCAAGTGAGGAGATTCTCAGCTTAAAGCAGGGAGCCAGCTCAGCTGCTGATTTCACGCTGCAGTTCAGAACGCTTGCAGCACGCACCGGATGGCCTCCAGAGCCCCTCAAAGCACTGTACAGAAAGGCTCTTAACCGGGAACTGCAGTCTGAGCTCGCATGCCGCGATGAGGGACGCACGCTGGATCAGTTTATGGAGTTGGCTATTCAAATCGACAACCTGATACGCTCCAGACGGCCACGACCCTTCACTACTTCACGGCTCTTTACGACACCATCTCTCCAACCGCAACCTGAACCTATGCAGCTAGGAAGGACTCACTTGACGGATGAGGAGCGTAATAAGAGACTGAAGGAGAATTTATGTCTCTACTGTGGACAACCAGGCCACCTTCGGGTTAACTGTCCTGTACGGCCTCCCCAGGCGTCATCTTCACGGGTGAGTTCAGGTCCTTCTGGACATTCTATGACGTTACCAGTCACTCTTGTTATTAAGGGGAAAAGAATCGACACTAATGCTTTTATTGATTCTGGGGCAGAGGGAAACTTTATTGATGAGAACTTTGCTAAGCGCTTGTCTTTGCCTCTCCTTTCATGTGGTCCACGGGTATCGGTGGCAGCCTTAGATGGTCGTCCTTTGGGAACTGGAGCAGTCTCCTGTACCACCCAGGATCTGCAGCTGCTCATGGGACCCCTTCACGCTGAACACATCAGACTATTCACCATTTCATCACCCGACCATGCCATCATCCTGGGCCTACCATGGCTGGAACTTCACAACCCCGATATCTCATGGGTGGATCATCAGATCATCCGCTGGTCTCCACACTGTCAAGCCAGGTGCCTCAAACGTCTTACACTCACCAGAACACCCACGACCACCGACCCGTCAGCAGAGGAGGACTTCAGTGCCCTACCCAGGGAGTATCAAAATCTTAAGGAGGCCTTCAGCAAGACCAAAGCATCCCGCCTACCTCCTCACAGAGCTACCGACTGCGCCGTGGAACTCCTGCCAGGAGCCGTTCCTCCGAAGGGCCGCATCTTCCCCTTATCTCTGCCAGAGACGGAGAGCATGCAACAGTATATCCGGGAGGAACTAGAGAAGGGGTTCATCCGTCACTCTACATCTCCAGCATCCGCCGGGTTCTTTTTTGTAAAAAAAAAGGATGGAACTCTCCGACCCTGCATCGACTACCGAGGACTAAACGAAGTCACAGTAAAATACAGATACCCACTTCCTCTAATCCCAGCCGCCCTAGAACAACTCCGCAAGGCCCGCTATTACACCAAGCTTGATCTTTGCAGCGCGTACAACCTGATTCGGATCCGTGAGGGGGACGAGTGGAAGACGGCCTTCTCAACCACGTCTGGGCACTACGAATATCAGGTGATGCCTTTCGGGCTTTCCAATAGCCCTTCTGTCTTCCAGGCTCTAGTTAATGACATTTTCCAGCAAAGAACTCAATCGAACTGTTATAGTGTATATTGATGATATATTAATTTACTCAGAGACTCTGGCAGACCACATCACACATGTTCGAAACGTATTGCAACGCCTAATTCATCACCAACTGTATGCCAAGTTATCCAAATGTGAATTTCATGTAACCAAGATCTCTTTCCTGGGGTACGTCATAAGTCACGAGGGGGTGGCTATGGACGACGACAAGGTTACCGCAGTGCTAGAATGGCCACGCCCACACACCATCAAGGAGTTGCAACGTTTCCTAGGCTTCGCAAACTTCTATCGGCGCTTCATCAAGAACTTCAGTCTGATCGCCGCACCACTCACAGCATTGACCAAAAAGGGGCCTAAGACCTTGCACTGGGACACCTCAAGCATCACTGCCTTCGAGGAACTCAAATCCCGATTCACCACTGCACCCATCTTACACCATCCCAACCCAGAAAAGGAGTTCATTGTTGAGGTGGATGCATCTAGTACAGGAGTGGGGGCAGTCTTATCCCAGAGGCATGGAACACCAGCGAAAATGTTTCCCTGTGCTTTCTTCTCACGTAAGCTCTCATCTGCAGAAAGAAATTATGACGTGGGAGATCGTGAACTACTCGCTATGAAGCTGGCACTGGAGGAGTGGCGACACTGGCTGGAGGGGTCCACACAACCATTTCTGGTGCTCACAGACCATAGAAACCTGGAGTACATTCGTGGAGCAAAAAGACTTAACGCCAGACAAGCGAGGTGGTCACTATTCTTTTCTTGTTTCGATTTTACTATAACCTACCGGCCAGGCTCAAAGAACTGTAAGGCTGATGCTCTGTCCCGCCAACATGAGTCCGAGTCAGAATTTCAACCCCCTGAACTCATTATACCACCACCTCGCATCGTTGCTCCCATTCAGTGGGATATCGTGACTGAAATCAACGAAGCTCTGTCTAGAGACCCCCCACCAGAGGATTGTCCAGCAGGAAAGATCTATGTACCTGAGAATTTAAGACAAAGACTCCTTCACCAAGTTCACGATCTTCCCAGCTCAGGGCATCCAGGCACTACTGCTACGACTGAGCTAGTTACCAATAAATTCTGGTGGCCCACTCTGTCCCGTGATGTCATTCAGTTTGTTCGTCAATGTGTAACATGCAATGTCAGCAAATCATCCAAACTCAAACCTGCCGGCCTGCTGCATCCATTACCCATACCCGACCGGCCATGGTCTCACATAGCGATGGATTTCATTACCGACCTACCGGACTCCAAGGGGTATACTACCATTTTAACCATAGTCGACAGATTTTCTAAGGCCTGTCGTTTTGTTCCATTGCCCAAGTTACCCACAGCCTGGGAGACCGCTCTGATCATTGTTGAACAAGTATTTCGCTTTTATGGAATCCCGGAGGACATTGTGACCGACAGAGGGCCACAATTTACCTCTCGTCTCTGGCACGCCTTCTGTCAACACATGGGTATCAACGTGAGTCTCACTTCGGGATATCACCCTCAGTCTAACGGCCAAGCCGAACGCCTAAATCAAGAACTAACCCGCTTCCTTCGTTCGTACTGTTATGCCAAACAGGAGGACTGGAGCCAATACCTGCTTTGGGCAGAATATGCCCAGAATTCACTCCTAAAACCATCCACGGGCATGACACCTTTCAGATGTATCTTAGGCTTTCAACCTCCCATGTTCCCCTGGTCAGGAGAGCCATCCAACTTACCTACCTTAGACCATTGGCTGCAGAACAGCGAACAAACCTGGAATATGGCCCACGTACACCTTCAGCAAGCCATACGCCGCACCAGAGAGCAAGCCGACCGCCACCGACGTCCCAACCCAGCCTACGAACCAGGACAGTGGGTCTGGTTATCCGCTAAGGATCTACGCCTCCAGGGTTCATGCCGAAAGCTTAAACCAAGGTACGTGGGTCCCTTCCAAATCGACCGTCAGATCACTCCTGTGTCTTTCCGTTTATTGTTACCTGCTCAGTATCGTGTCTCACCCACATTCCATGTCTCTCTGTTAAAGCCCGCTGATGCTCCGGAAGGACAGAGGGGCCTAGAGGAGGTCCCCAACCCTGAAGCTCCCCCCCTCATCATCGACGGAGAGGTATGCTATCGGGTCCACGAGATTCTGGACTCCAGACGTTGGGGTACCAAACTTCAGTATCTGGTGGACTGGGAGGATTATGGGCCGGAGGAGAGATCCTGGGTTAACGCTCGGGATATCTTGGATCCAGCTCTTACAGAGACCTTCCACAGGAACCACCCAGAAAGACCCGCACCACGCCCTCGGGGCAGACCCCGACGTCAGCCCTCTCACTTCAGGAGCCACTCCCAGGGGGGGGGCTCTGTAACCGTACGGACCTCTGTGGCGCTGTCCAACCGTCATCAGCGGGAACCATCTCCCAAGTACTAGTTCCCACCCGGACCTGTTTTGGCTGAACACCCGCTAGGATTTCCGCTACAGGTGTTCGGCATTATCAGTGCTTTAAAAGGGACTCACGGACAACAGTGCGATGCAAAGTTTTGTTCGTTAATCGGCAATCCTGAGCGTTTTGGAATCTCTTTCAGACTGATCTTTTGTTTCCCTGTTGGATTGTTTATCTCGTCTCTGACCCACTGCTTGCCTGGACCTGGATTTTGATTACTGCTTGTTGCCACTGACCTTGCCTGGACTATTATTTATGAACCTTGGCGGATACCCTGACCTCATGCCTGTTTTACGGTATTGTCTTGCTTTACCTACTCTGATCATGTCTGCCCCCGATGACCACAGTATGTTTGTTTATGACTTAGCCAATAAAATGTTGCAAATGGATCCATCGTCTGTCGAGCCTGGTTTACAGCTAGGCTACATTTGTAGCAATACCCAAAAATGCATTGTTTTGGTCAAAATTATATTTTTTCTTTTATGCCAAAAATCCTTAGAATATAAAATAAAAATCATGTTCTATTAAGATATTTTGTAAATTTCCTATGGAGAGTATATCAGAAATTAATTTCTGATTAGTAACATGCATTGCTTTTCTGATTTTCAAATAGTTGTATCTTAAATAAATATTGTTTAATTGTATAAATATCTAAATATTGTTCTATCCTAACAAACTCTACATCAATAGAAAGCTTATTTATAATTTTATATATATAAAAAAAATAATATAATAATTTTGATCCAGGGTCACATATAATGTTTTTTTAATGCTTGAAATGATAAATAAGCAATCAATAGATACAGACTTCTTAACTTTTTTCAAAACATAATATTCTACATTTTGACTGGACTGAACATAGACAGAAGAAAAATAAGATAACAATGATAGAATCAAAGTGTATTGAGGTAGGAGGTGCAGTTCCTGTGATAGTCCTGAAGGTCAATGTCAAAGCCTTGAAACCGTGAGTGGCCATGAAGAACCTGATTTTGCTGAGTTCGACATGTTCCTAGGTCAACATCTTTGCTAACCCTGGAACAACATTGTGATTAACCGATCAGATCTGAAGAACCAGTTCATAGTTTTTGTGAAGTTTAGGCTTACAAACAGTGTTTGGTGCATTCATCTATCAATAAATCTGATTATAAGCATGTGACTGTGAGATTACCCACCGAATTCCCTATCAACCATGTAGTAATGCCATAGCAGCTCTCAAGCAGCAAAGTTCTGGCAAACACCCATAGCACCTTAGTGTTGTGTGTGTAAACTTTTTTTCAATCACAACTAAATAAAACAAAACAAAATATTTTCTTTTTTTCCTCCTCATCCATAAATATTTATGCTAGAGAAGTTTCTGGGTAAATCATTCTTCCTGCTAGGGATTTTCTCTTTTCCTAGCAGGATAAGGCTTAATTTGATGCTTCCATACTGCACAATTACAGAAATGAGATTTTGATGGGCGTAGTAAATGTCATACGACAGCAAAGATTTGAGGCAGAGAGCAGCTTATGTGCTGAACCCCCACTGGTGTGTTTAATCTGCGTTATTTCAGTTGGCAGCTGGAGACCAGAGTCCGTGTTGAGGTGCACAGTTGCAGCACATGTACAAGTATCCTTTTACATCTTTGTAACACCCTCTCCTGACACTCAATTTCACCTTTTTACACAGGGCTGCAAGTGGAAAGGGCAAATTAAGGAAGAATGTACTTGTTTAGTACCTGTGGTCCGAACACACAAATGAAATTATGCAGATCAGACAAGACTGCAAACATGCCCATAAAATTAGTGCTGTTGGCAGTTTTCAGTGAGCAGATGACATTGACTCATTTATCCAAATCGATCATTCTATATTCTATTATATTACATGAACAGGGAAGGATAAAGGAAGGGCAACTGTGGTTGTACAAAAATGGTATACAACTGAAACTAAGACATGTTTTAAGAACTCCAAGATCCAATATTTGTAAAATAATAATTTTCAATGCTCATTTTTACTCTATGTGAAAAACAGTGTGTGTGTGTGTGTGTGTAAGAGAGAGAGTGTCTGTTAAGATTTTAAGTGTTGTGATAAAACTTAATATGTTTTAACCCAAGTCATTTAAGGTTAAAAACTGGACAAACAACATAAATTAAATAGCTAATGTTAACAAATTTCCTTAAGGACAACGATAGCAAACCTGTGTGTAGGGCCAATAATAGCAACAGTAGAAACTTCTATACGTACAGAAGTAGTAGAAAATCTATATGTTTACAATAATTCACATGAAATTTGAAGAACCAACAAACGCTCAGGCTTGCCATTAGAACTACACTGTAGTTACTACAATGCATCAGGAAGGCTATTCAAGGTTTCTGGAAGTGCATTTTCTTTATATCCACTTACAAAACAGTTTGATCTTACTCTGCATTTTTAACCATCAGCACCATTGCTCTTGTGATTGATGTATATGATTGCTCAGAACAGGACCTGTTCCAGAATTAAATCGCTCAGGGTGCTTTTGAAATTAATGAGGGTGCTTTATCCTCAATGTACATGTTACATCCTGTATCTGTCTGGTCTTGTCTCCCCCTCTGTCTTTGTCCATTTGGTTTCTCCCGTATTTAGTTCAATTGTATCACCTGTGTTTTTGCCAGCTGTCCTCACTTTTGCCCTGATTACTTTGTATTTAAATACTTTTGTTTTTCTGTTCATAGTTATGTCGCGTTGAAGTTATGTAATGTCTCGTGCTGATGCAACCCGGTGTGTTTCTGTGCTGCTGCCCTGTCAGCCTTATCATTTGTTCCTGGTTTTGCTTATTAAATGTTTGCAAAAAAGTTTCTTGACTCCGCCGTCCTGTCTCCGACCGAGAGGTACGCTGCGCACACCGCGCTCATAGAGAGACTTCGTAACAACATCAATGTACAATGTACATTTTTTCTTTTTTTCAAATATTTTTGTCTTGTCCATTGCTATGATCTGTAGTGTGCTCCCTTAATCTTAGTTCAGTTTGATTACAAAGTTCCAGTGTAATTAAAGCTCTCTGCACTGCACATTGAATCACATTTATACTTTGACCCTAATACCCCCATAAAACCCAGTTTTATGGGGGTATTAGGTTTTTTATTGCGAAGGTTGTCCGATGTTTTCAATATTTTATATTTATACTCAACCCCTACCCACTTCTGAACAATATAAAACACCCACAGGCAAATAGAAGCGCAGTCACTGGTATTTATTTGCAAAAACTCACCATACACAGAATAAAAGCATTACAAACAAATTGTGTTGCATTTCAAGTATTTCTGAGGCCATACGATGTCTTTATGCAAAGAAGAGATTAAAACACAAGGCTGGAACATGGAATATTAATCCTTTTTGAATAAATAATGATGTTAGTTGTATCTCCCTGTAATATATTGTGTTTTATTGACAAATGGTAGGGCAGGTGTTGGGTTATTTGCTCATAAATGTGTGAATAATGTAATATAAATAAAACTGTTGTGACTGTTCACATGGAAAAATCACAGCCAAACATGCAATAATGGCAATATCTTTATTCAGTATATAGCTACCATGACAATAAAACTCCCAGTATCTGGCATCAGCATATTGACACCAAGGGTTTCTTATTTAAAGCAACAGAGGACCTGCACTTCATTAAAAGTACTCTAAACCCTGTGCATCAAAAAGTGAACAAAGGGTCCTGAGCAAAATATGCATTTCTTTACATTTATTGTAAAGTTTGCCTACTAGCAAAATAAAAATAAAAATATATAAAAAAACAAACAAAAAAATCAAATAAAATCAAATTTTTTGTAAAAATCTCATATTTATAGGATGGTAATGGAGAAAAAATTTAGAAATATCTTCTACTTACCTCTGCTAGAGTTGACAGCCCTATTAAGTAAAACTGTCAGCAGTGTTCGAATGTAGTTGAGGGTGTTAAAATGAATGTACCTCAACACAGAACCTGCCATCAAAAATAACAGATTACAGGAAACACACCAGTGGAAATTCAGCACATAAGCTGCTCTCTACCTCTCATCCCTTCTGCTGTATGACATTTATGACGTGGATGAAAATCTCATCCTGTCATTGTGCAGTATGGAGAATGAAAGTTCTGTCATCATCTACTCACCCTCCTGCTGGTCCAAATCCAGATTTTATTTGTCTTAACAATACACAGGAAACATTGAACAACTCATTTGAACAGAACCCAAATCAAATAACATAACATAACTTTCCTGTAATCTGTTATTTTTGATGGCAAGTGGAGACCAGATTCTGTGTTGAGGTACACATTCACTGATGGGCTTCCTGTAAGCCTCATACACTTTTTTATGTGATGACTTTGTGAGGGTTATACAGAGTGACAAGTGACATAGAGGAGCCATTAATATTGACCTGTTTTTTAATTTTTAGAGAATTACCATATATTCATTAATTTATTCATCGTAAAGGGAAATGTGGTTGTGAGGTAGGTCACAAAGGTTACATTAATACTGGAAAAAAATGTCCCAAATGTGATTTTTTTATTTATTTTTTTGCTAATATGTGACTGAGATAATTTAGTTTCATTACAGTGTGAACAGCAAAACCCAAATGGAATCTGATTTTAATTGCAAATCTGACCCTGGAGCACAAAATAAGTCAATATCCCCCCCCCAAAAAAACAATGTTAAGCTCAAATATATTGATTTTTCTTTAATGCTAAAGACCATTAAAATTTTAAATAAAGAACATGTTCCATTAAGATATTTTGTTAATTTACTATCGTAAATATATCAAAATGTAATTCTTGATTAGTATTGTGCATTGCTAAGAACGTCTCAGTTACGTATGCAAAACTCAATCCCTAAAGGAGGGAACAGAGACGCCACATCGGTGACCGACGAATCGGAATCTACTTTGAGTGTACCAAAACAAGCCAATGGGCATACATATCCTATATTGCAGATGATAGGACAGGGCTCTACTCAGAGAAGATCACTACTGCTGTTCCATAAGCAACCAAACAATTAGGACTGGATACCACTGTGAAAGCGTGCCCTTCCACCGGGAGAGGCACACTACGCCCAAAGTGGGTTAAGCCACAATTACTAACGTGAAGTAACCCCGTAGGGCCCAATTACACATGGAACTCTCTCAGATGGCTCAGGCTGCATCCTCTAGAGATAGCAGAATGTAGTCTGCTAGGAAAACACAACCCTAGTAAGTGTACCTTTGGAATACACATATTGGGAACCCAACAGGGTCACTCATTTGGCATTAGCCTGACAGTAGCTTTCAAGAATTCATTAGCTTGGCACCAAAGGTCCTGGCTTGCCGCCAGAGTGCTGGGGGACTCAACAGGGTTTGTCCGTATAGGGAACTCTCTGAAGAAAAGGCGTAAGGATGATGCAAGCCGACTCTGAACCATGCCTCTCGGTGCCACTACCTGTTTGAGGTGAGAACACAGGAGGAAACTGGTTCGACACGCAAGCTATAGAATCTAGCAAACATGTTTCCAGATGTCTACTAGCGAGGTTCCACGAGCAAGCGTCCAGGACAATGCGACACCTCTAGTGGAGCTAGGGCTGGGTCTACCTCCTCCTGGGGCAGCGCTTGCAGGTTCACCACCTGATCCCTAAATGGAGTTGTAGGAACCTTAGGCACATAGCCAGGTCGGGGTCTCAGTTTTGCACTGGAGTCAGCCGGCCCAAACTCAAGGCAAGATTCGTCGATTGAAAATGCCTGCAGATTCCCCACCCTCTAGATAGAGGACAATGCAGTCAGGAGTAGAGTTTTCATAGAGAGAAACGTCTCTGGTTATGTATATAACCTTGTTCCTTGAAGGAACGAGACGCTGCGTCAACGAGACGCTATGGGAACGCCCTCAGCGTGACGGCTCTGAACAGTGTGTAGAATCAGCCAATGGGACA